>JBBPTO010001393.1:0-16067 GCA_038094155.1 Pulveroboletus cf. aberrans
TACGATGTACATGTACAATCTGAACATTACCGAGGTATGCTAAATATATGATATGGGTAAAGGGTTTAGTGTACCTATCATGACGTTCATCGTCACATGAAACAAAGAATCCCTTCTTTCTCTCCTTCTCGTCTGTTCTTTTTTTTTTGGTTTACACCAGGGTGCCCTGTGGGAAAAGGGCTTTTGGAATGGGGAACGTGGGTGCACCAAACGGAAGAATTCGAAGGTGCGATGGGACTTCTCTCTCTCTCTCTCTCTCTCTTGGAAGCACGACTAGAGTGCATGCTCTGCAATATACCGCATGATGGTCAAGGAAGCAAATATATCTACCCACGACACCGTCTCAGCAACACCCGAGACAAGACAGAGTGAAGAAGGCGAGCTTACCCATGTACAAGTGAGAATACGCTTCGTAAACAGTCAGGGTGTTCCCGGACACGGTGTACGCTGGGACGTTGAGCGGGCAGAGATCGTAGTGCGCTATGACGTAGTTTTCTTCCGAGAGACACTGAGAGAGAGATAGTTGGTCATCGTTCGCCGCGAGTGGGAGGACCAAGGACGTACCGACCACTCGTGGTCATCTATCGTTTTGTGCTGCCATCTGTATTCACGTCCATCCGACGCTCTGAACTTTCTGGAGAGGGAACTGCGTTGGGAACACGTGAGGGTTCACGTCTGCAGTGCACATGGAGAAAAATCGTGCCCACCATCCGAACAGCGCAGTCTTGCGGAGGTAGTTGTTAATGGGAATCGATAGGCTTGCAGCGGGGGGCTTGAGGAAGTGGATCGTGCCGAGCCCAAGGGGGGGACCTCTGAACTCAAGGATGACGGACGGGTGTCGCTCAAGGTGGCGCATGTCAGCGTGACGCGTCGATCGACGACCCATGACGTAGATGGCCAGCGTAGCGTTGTTGTTTGCGAGAGGGTAAGGAGTGACGCGGATAAACATGCGGTCGTAAATGTCATCATAGTCCGTGCCCTCGAGGTGTCCAGTGCGGTCCTCGAAGGTGAGGGGCATCTGTAGTAGCCGCATGCTGACGAGCAAACGAGAAGGCTCAAGCTAGGCGGTGGGGAGAAAAGACAAAAAGTGCCAGAGGGCTTGTTGGCGCCCCAGTGTTGGCACCTTTTATATCGCTGTGCCCGCAGGACACGTAGGACCGAGAAGGTACTCTCCACATCCGGTTGGTCGGCTTGCGCCGCTTCCGGGCCGTTTTTGCCATTGTGAAAAGAAGCGAGGAGTTCGCCATATCCGGGATCGCGGAATCGCAAAACCTCCAAGTGGTAGGGGAGACCAGATGCAAATGAAATTCTAGGGCGAAGGGGCAGGGGGAGCGAACAAGAATGGACTACAGCAAACCGGGAGGCTATGACTTGAGTTCGCGAGGACCTGATACGTGAGGTACTAGGTCGGGCTGTGTACAATCTACAGACGGGTGGAATGGCTTGGAATCAACGCCATAGGGACGATCGATCACTGGCACTAGTGGCGCCCTCATCCTTATCACCTTACGCGATGGTGAGGTCAGAGTCCCCTGCACTGGCCCTATGACTGACACCTACGTGACACACAAGTCGCCCTAAAGCACCAGTCACAAGATGATCAGACGAGCAAGCGAGATAGCCCAGTTTCGGGCTCGCTGCCAATGACATCGGTGCGCCTCGTTCAAAAGGAGTACGGGCAAAGCAAAGCCACCCGTACGTCACTGCGCCACGGCTTATTCACCACCTTCTCAGAATTGACATATGACCCAACTCCCCACACTCTCCCGCAGTACCAGGAGGGCGCAGCAATATGCCAACTTGACCTTCCCTTCTCAGGCCTCCTTATGATCCCGGCAACCTCAGGGGCAGCCACAATGACTGCGGCTGGAGGCTTGAGGGGATGGACGTGTCAATCTGTGTGTCAATCTGTGGAGCCATCGTCAGGACACCACTACTTCGCTCAAGTGATTGTGATCGACAGAGCTGACCAAGCGTGTTTCGAGAGCTCGGTAATTAGACTCGCGTATGGTGTGCTCGAGGACTGCTGAATCACTCGCATGTGGGGAGACTATTGCGAGATGACGTCCCCACTCAGGGAGCAGTTGGGCGCAATCATTTCCCAAATCCCTTGTTTCCTCGTGCCGCCAAGACCACCTGTTCAGGGCATCGAACACGGGAAAAGAAGACGTCGGCCGTTCAGCCATACAGAAAAGAAACAGTGCTCCAGCATCACAAACGCTTGCAGGCGTTGCATCATTCATCTCAGAACTCACGTGTTCCAGTGCATGAACCTCGTCGTCACTGTCTGCTGAACCACAATTTAGTTAAAACGGCTAAGCGCGGAACCCACTGGCGTTGGCTCTGCGCGCTACAGGAGGCTGGTCCATACGGCTCCTGCAATGGGAAACGGATCTATGACATGGAGGTCAAAAAATCAGGCCGAACATGCTCATACGTGCATGTGGTCGGTGACCACGCGCCATCGACGCTGAACCTCGAGCAATCACGCACCAACAACAAAACTACACGACTAGAACATCCGGCCACCATTGAATCCGCCATCTGCGCCGATTTGACTAGCAGAAGTTTTAGCATCCAAGAAAAGCTCGTTCATCTCTCCGATATCCTCGATCGATATTTCGTTTCGGCCCGCTAACCCGGCTAGAATGGAAGCCGGGGCCAGTAGTTGAAGGGCGTAGCTGATCGCGTCATGAGCGCCACAACTCCGTAACGTTGTGCAATCGATATAACACACCGCATTGATCCGCGATCCCCCTCTTCCGCGAGTCGTTCTAGGACACCAGGTCCAAGTTTCAGCCCCTCCACATTCGCACGGAGTTGGACCACTTTGGCAATCTGTTCGCGGTTATATCCATCCGTCTTTACGATAAGGCACCTGTGTAGCGCGTGAGAGACATCTTTATTTCATACGAAACCCCTACCGATCAAGTAGGTCGACCGGTACCCCGTGTGGAGAAACGACGTCTGTCGTTCCGCGTACGAGCGCATTGCCACGGTTGGTAGCGAGAATGACGGTCGGAGCCATTGGTGATTCCAGCAAGGAGTTCAGGTACGTGAAGCACTCGACATCCAGCATATGGACCTACATGACTTGATGTAAACTCGTATGGTGTGTGATCCATGCGGCCTTACCTCGTCGATGAACACCACACCGGGAATAACTTCTGCAACACCTTGGTCTACGTAACCTTTGACGACTTTATTCACTTCTCTGCGGAGTTTGTCGGTCACCTCTGTCCGGCCACTTTTCATGAGACTCCCCATCACGCTCATGATATCTTGTCCGCCTTGAGGCCTAGCGTTCGCAGCATCGAGATCTCCGAGAGTGACATCTTGCACAAGTTCTTTGCGCTTGTGCACGTCCCCTTTCGGTAGAGGGACATAGGTCTCAGATTCGAGATCGTAGGACGACGCGTACGCGTCTGATCGGCCGACTCGCTGTTCATCACCAGCGATCAGAACGCAAAAGAAAGATAGGAAAGAAGTGTTGTACCTTGACAGCACCCGTGTTAGCTTCAACATAAATAACGTCACCGACGACGATTTTTTCCTTTAGAATGGCCTCATATATGGTGGGATCCAAACGAAGCTGTTTCGTGCCCTTGACGGTTTTAAGACCGACGACGACGTGGGACACAGTCTTGCCATAGCCGCTCAGCGGGTTTTCGGATTCGGTAGGGGTCAACTCTGTGACCTCGCCTTCGTACACTTCTTTGGTCTCCTTTATCCGAAGGCCTATGAATGACATGATCACAGAAAACGGATCGGGCGTTTGATAACGGGCGCATGCACGCGGACAAGAACAGAGACGTAAACGCACCGATGGCCCTCCGAAATGCCTCTGCCAAAACTTCCGTTTTCTTCACTTCCGTGCTATACACCTCCGACCCCACCATCGGACAGAAAGGCACCCTGACTCCGAGCTCGTGCGACACCGCCAGTGCAAGCGCCGTTTTACCCGTCCCTGGCGCACCGACGAGCAAGAGCGCGCGTCCAGAGAATTTGCGCGATTTGATCAGGTCGACGACAACACCGCATGCCTAGACGAGACGCGTGCATCAATCAGCATCAGAGATTAAGTGGGAAGAGGTCGAGCGTGTACGTGTGGGCCGACGCTGACCACGACGTACCTCACGCGCGTTGGTTTGGCCGATAAACCCAGCGCCTTCGACCGCGGCGAGACCTTCCGCGTTCAGACCGAGACCTTTGATGTGAGAATGTGGTGCGATGCGGGACGAGCGGGCGTTGGATGCAGCTGATGGAGGGGGGAGTGCATTATGTGCGACGGGCGTCGACGAGGACGGGGTCGTCGTCGCCTTCATTTTTGTTGGCCAACGCGTTGCACTGCAAAGCCGTTACGGGTAAACCCTTGCTTACGTTATCATCAAACGCAGCCGTCTTTCGAACCTCCACACCCGATGAATGGGACAAGTCTGTTGCATATCCATCAGGACTACAAGTGTATATCTTTGGCTTGCGGCCGACCGAGCCTTGATACAATCTATCAGAACCTGCCACTGTCGTGCATTCCAGACAGTTGATGCGTTCGGTACGTCGTGGTAGCATCTCCATGTCTATCGTTCGGATTCATCCTGCAATGTCGTTGAACGGAGTTGGCTGATCGATGGGGTTGAAATTTCCGTCCGACTTGTGTGGCTAATGCATCTGACACAGGATCATTGACATGCATACCTAACAACGGTCTCCCAAGGCCTCAGCTCGTGGTGTTTCTCTTTCCCAGACCATTGACAGGCGAAACTCGAGAGTGTGAACATGAGTGTGGTGCGAACGCGAAAAAAAAAACCATCAGTAGGGGATAAAATACTCCCATCTAGCTCGGAGTCGCAACTGCAGCCGACTGTAGAGTGCGGATGCGAATGGTGCGTATCGACACTTGGTTTATCGCGAAAGATCATTTGAGTTGCGAACACGATACCCTCAGGATACTAGTGCGTCCATCGCTGGTCTCCCTCCGTGTTATAGTCATCAATGACGATGCCGCGGCTATCTTAGGCTGGGGCATCACAAAAATCGATCTCTTAAAACCGGAGAGGCTCCGCCATTGCGTCCCTTTTAATGAGGACGGCTTCCTATCTGTGTCTGTCGCCATGGTCTCCTTCCACAAGGGCCAGCTTATCACATCAGCCGCCTATGTACGATAGGCATCTCGGCGGCCGCGATATCAACCACACCCTCGACCCTCCAGCACTTTGCATAGAATTCAAGATCAAATACAGGAACGACATCGTTCCGCACCAAAAGGCCACCTTCCATCTCGCCGTCGGCTGCGGGCATCTCAAAAAAGATTCTCATTGCCAGTGGCAAAGGCACCTCTCAGTCTCGAGTCCGTCACAAAGGACAATCAACTGGTCGCCGAGAAGATGGGGATAGAGCGCAAGTTGAGAATGATACTCAACGCTGCCACCATGCACAATTTTGCGGGACCCAAGGTAGGTTCTGAACAAAAGTTGGACCCCTCGACACTGAATGCTCTGCTCTCAGGAGCGCAGATCGTGCTAGAGAAAAATTTAAAGTCCAATGTTGTTTCGAATGTACTTTCGATCGATGTATTGGCCGTGAACGCGGTGTCTACCGACCGTAGCTTTGATCAAAATCCTAGATTCTCCGATCATCCCACCGGCACCGGGACTATTAGCTCTGCCAAACGGACTGAGAATTCGTCAAGAAAACCATCGATCACGGTTCTTCCACGAAGCCCGCACCTGTTCCATTTGTTTTTGCGTCTGACTTCATTGAAATACTGGTGTCATGCCGAGGCCCGAATGTTCATAGCTCAAGCGCTCCCTCGTCTCGCAGTGTTCAGTAATACCCGCCCCATAAGGTTTACACCCATCAAAATCATAGTCATTCCGGCGCCTCTGGCATGCTGTGGCACAAGATGTCCATTGCTGTTATCAACACCTGTGAGAAACGCCCTGCTGGCCGCGTCTCAAGTTGGTTCTAAGAAATCGCTGCCACAATTACTGAAAGAGTATTCGACAACAGAACTGCGTAATGTCTGCATAGTCAACTGCATATGATGATCCACTGACGGCGAACAGAAGGATGACAACAAGATAGGAATAGGGTACTATTAGAGGGTACCATTAGTATAAACGTGATCCTGACGACTACCACCTGTCTCGTTCTTCAACCGACTTCAGAAAAGAAAACTGGATCAACTAAAGAAGAAACTTGCGACAAGAAGAAAACTTGTGAACATCTGCAAACTATTGTCTAGCCCTACAAACTACCACGGTCTTTGCCATGGTGTTGATTGTGCTCCGATTTCCGCCGCAATCGCTTCAAACTCCTCACTGCGTGTGTTAGTTGAATGCAAATGGTGACCGGACCCTCCGACGGTCTCATGACATTCAGGACATCTTGCAACTTCCATCGCTCCTCCACACTGCATCCAGGTCAATACATTCGTTCCAACGAGACAGCATCGATGCTCACCTCGCCAATCACGAACGTGTGCCCGTTCGGACAATTGTAAAAATGGCCCGCGTGCGCTGGTGGCAGTGTTCATGAGCCCGTTTTCGTGACAAGCCTTGATACTTACAGAAGCCAAGTGCCTTGACGACGCTGATGCGCTCCTGGCGCGAGACAGGATCATAAAAGGTATCCATGCGAATCGATCGTTCAATTTTCCCCCATTCGTTGACGATGTCGCGCGCGACACTCGAAAGGTTTGCCTCCAGCCACTCCATCTCTTCCACGCTAGGCTTCTTCATCCGATGCTCCAGGATCGTCGTCCTCATCAACGACTCTGCTTCCTTGCGAAACGCAGATGCACGCTCAGCAAGTGCGCTGCGACAATCTGGTTCTTTGAACTGATTTGTCAGCTTGCACATCATGAGACCGAACCGGAAATTTTCCTGCAAAATTTGCATTTGATACAGAGCCGTCTTCGAGAGCTGACGGTGTGATCCGGAGTCTTTCGCGACAGCGAAGGCAACGTCAGCGTCTCGCAAACAGCTCTGGAACAGGAAATCGACGTAGGTGGCCCAGCTCAACTGTTGAGTCGTGTTGTTACCACCATCCTTGGTCCGTTTCCCGATGGCATCGATCCACGTTATGGTCAGGTCGGTCATGACCAGTCGGATGTGGATCGTTAGCCAAATGGCTTCGACCAAGAACCTCCGGTCTGCGAGTGGACGGGGCTGACCGATCTTGATCTTCGCAACGCGCATCGCATGGGTCAGGGGCTCTCTGGGCGAAGTGCCAGGGTCGACAAGAGACGCAGCGACTTCGCACTCATGAAGACACGAAAACGCTGCTTCCCACGCCTCCGTGTGCGCAGAACGTGTCTCGGCGACTTGGACGGCCTGTTTGTATGCAATGAGGAGCTCGTGCATCACCTTGCGCCAGACACCCCACACAGAGTCGTCGATGGAGTGGAGTTTCTTGCTTCCGGGAGAGACATCTCGGTCGGAAATGGGTGCCTCCTTTGGTTCCATCAGCACCTTGGTTCGAGCCGTGTCCAGCGTTCCTCGCTTGCTGTCGCTCGTCTTCTCCTTGAACTTGAGATCAAATTTCGCAGCTTCGTTCAACAGCTGTTCCTTCTTCGAACCGATAGACAGACCCTGAACGATCGTCTGAGCGGTTCCTAGAGACCGTGACATCTGTGCAGCGACGTTGCGCTCCAGAATGTCCAAGTCCGCTCGCTTGAATACGCGACCGTAACGCGGTGCCGTGATCTCCGAGCGACAGGTCGGGCAAGTCGGAGGACGCCTGAACCCGACCGGGCTCGACAGTCCCAACCATCTCCCGTCCTGTCCGCAACTATAGAATTCGGACATACCGCAGTGTCCGTCCAGTGTTTCCACGGTGAATGTGTGCCGACAGGACGGGATCGTGATCAAGAGCTCGTCCAGGGTCTCCTCCTCGGGGTCGATGTCCGCCAACGTACGCTGCATGACGAAGTCTGCAATCTGGGTGCGTTGTTCTTCCGAAGCACAATGAGGGCAGACTTGAACGGCACAATCCTCCCCACAAACTATCATAAAATAAGCTTAGGGTTGCAAAACGGGGCTGTGAAACTCACCCGAGGGGCATCGATGACCGCATCGAAGAACCTTTTCGCACCGTCGGTCGCACGGAAGCCGCGCACAAACCTAAGCGCCGATCGTCAGATCAAGTCACAGAGTAAGCACTGACAATTGTCACTCACAGAACCGCAAGGAACTGGGCACATGTAGTGGGGGCATGACCTATGGAGTAGGTTTCAGGACGAGTAGCGGTAATGACAGACTGACAAGGGCTTACCACGTGCACGGTTGTTTGCATGGGGCACACGGGACGTGACACGGACGTTTGCATTGAGCATGCGAGCAGGCCTGCCTGCATTTATAATTGCAAAGCATCGTGTGTTCGTGTTCCTCGGAGCACGGCTCTTGACAAGGATGCTCGCAGTACAGACCTTTCTGACACGGATGAGAAGCATGCTTCGACCTCTTGATGAGCTGGCCATCTTCTGACGCGGGACTGACAGCCTGACAATCATCGCAGGCCGCATTACAAGCCTTGCCGCAGCATGGCATGAGTTCCGCACATCGAGCCACACATCGATAGTCCTCCGGATTCTGAGAGCAAGGCATTTGGGCGCTGTGTTCACAGTCCGGAAGCTTCTTCAGCACTTCTTCATCACAACGAACGTCGTCAAGCGTTTCAAGCCGGAAGCTAGAATTATTTCAGCCACTTTTCAGCCACCGCAATAATAAGATCCCCCGTCGACGTACCATGGGACCGAATTCTTGACGTGACCACATGGAAGTCGGACGTTGGGAACTGGGAAGTAGCAATCCCCGCATGGCGTATTGCAATCCTTTTGGCAAGGGTGGTCCCGACGGCATAGCCTCCGACATTTTTTCGTGCAGATCACAGCAATATGATTTGGGTCGTCTGAATGACACTGCATCATGCCAGCGTCAGTCGAGCCAAGGTTCGGCGGAAGACGGACGTCAAGACGTGTACCTTGAATGGACAGAGATGACCACACTTCAGCAACGTGTCGCACGGCTCCATGCAACCACCTGCGAGAACCATGAGCTATCGCAACACGAACAATTCTGATAACACTCACCGTCTGGGGCAATGCGTGACAGCTGTCCTGGGCACGAGACATACTCAACCGTTTCGGGATGACGATGGCATGCAACGGGCAGGGCAGGGCCCAATGCTTCCTGCGAATCTAATTCTTCGATGATCGAACGCCACATTTCGCTCCTGGAGGACAAGTTCTCAGCGTTTCCAAAGATATACAAACCGTGACGAGCTCGTGACACAGCCACTGTGACAATGTGAGTAAGTGATCGTGACCGTGAAACAGCTCGTACCGTTGGTGCGATTTCTGGACTAGAAGAACATCCGGGTCAACACACGCGTAACCCACACCATGCATGGATCAGCACGTACCTTAAGGAATCCAATGTTCGCCCTCGTCTCTTCGTCTCCACTTCCAGAGTTTCGAACGAGGGAAAGGATGACAATCTTTGTTAAGATTAACAAATGAGTCGTTCAAACTGGCTAGAAAGTCACCCACCGTTCCTTCTTCACCTTGGTAGTTGTCGACGGTCCGCAACCTGACCTATAAAGTTGAGTTGAGTCTGACCGATCCCGTGTGTCAGAAGTGCAAATGCCGTACGCAGCTCGTAACTTTGACGCGTTGGATGGACTCGCCGAAATGAGGGTCGCTGCTGTCATCTTTTTCACCTTCGTGGTCATCAAGGGCGGCTTGGTCACGCTCGTCAATCACGACGGCGACCTCACCAGCCAACGCATCTCTAAGTCGGGCAAGTTGCCCCAAGTAAGCACATAGAACGACGATGTCACCTTCTTTGGAGTAACATCCCTGCCTGAGGGGGAGTAAGCATATAGAACATGAAGCTAACATGAAGCAACATACCGGAGGAGGTAGAGCACCAGGTCTCGGATCATTTCGACCTTCATTCCACATGTGAAACCCGTTCGTCAATGAAGAAGTGCAAGCGTATTCTTACCTCGTATGTGTTGTATTTGCTTGCCATATCGTCGGCTCCACCATTCTCCTTGTGGGTGTGGGTGAGGAAGAACGCGTTCTTCACCATGCCACGGACGTCAGGGTAGGATTTGACCAAGTCGTGATCTTGCAATCCATCGTACAGCGTGTTCCTGTGATTTTTTGTTTTGGTATGTCAAATGAATCAGGCCAACATTTTGGCACGTACCTTATGAGGCTGGATATCGTCGGACGCATTCGCCGCTGTACGTCTATTCGGGACATGGGCAGGCCAGACGTGGACAGTCGCTCCATCAATGACATGTCGAATCGATACAAATTTCTCCCGCGTGGATGATCCATGGATAGAGCTAGAAGAGAATGTCATGGTACAAGAATGCCTGTTACAACAGGGCATACCGTAATTGTTCAACGTTGGGCGTAGCTGAAGGGGGTCGCCAATGAGGATGAGGTGCTCCACGGAAGGAACGAGGCTCCCCAATACGTGGGCCTCGAGCACTTGGCCAGCTTCCTCGACCATCAGCACTTTGGGAGAGAGCGACTAAGACTAAGTGTGAACATCGTAAACGACCGCCATTTGCCAGATACGTGCCTTCAGAAGCGACCCAAGCTTGGCTGCACCTGCAGACAGGACACGTTAGGGGTCACTAAGCATGTATCGACGTTTGATTACCTGTCGTAGTGCATCCGATGATCTTGACGTCCTTGAGCAAAGCGCGTCGGACCTGTATGCCGTCAGACAAGTAAACTCTCGCAGTCTGGTGCGGTCCACCTCTTCTTTGATCTCGTTGTTCTCCTTAACCAGGACTGCATGCTTCCTCCTCAATCGTTCGAATTCATCCTGTTGGTTTTGCTGCATCTCCATGCGCGCCTGTTCGATCCAAAATGTGTGGAGCATTTGCCGTTCAACCCGACTCATGGCCCAGACCATGCCATCGTCTAACAGTTCTTCCAACGATCGATTTCTGAAAGGCTCTGTCGGAATACCATCTTCTCCCAGTTCCCTGAAAAACCCCACTGCGTCGTTGACATAAGACGGGTAGTGTGCTTTCGCCTCCTCGACGGGCGGTTCTGGGTCGGATAGCTCTGGCGGAGGAGCAAGTTTCTCCACCGGGTTGGCGTTCGTCTGCGGAGGATCGGAAAACTTGGCCCTCATCCACATCTTCTCAGGCTCATGTTGGATTTCGAGGTCCTCGTCGGCTGATTCAAAAGGTTCGTCTTCCTCCGATGAGTCGGTATCTTCTGAATCCGCCATAGGCGCGGTCAACAGCTCATACCGATTGGGTCGAGAGGAAGGCCCAGGTTCGTATGCGGCGAGCGAATTGTTGATCTGTGACATGTCGAGAATCGCTGGGCTGGTGGCCACCTGCAGAAAGTCCAGATCCCCACAGTTCTTCCAGAACGCATAGATAGATGTATCCTCTTCGATCACCTGACCCCTTGGGCCCGCTTTTTGCCATTTCTCGCCAGACCCATCATCATCTCGCGATAGGTTCCTGGCGACGTCGATCCACTGGGGTAGCATAGACATCAGAGCATGATGCTCGGGATGATACAGCGAAAGGTATTTGTTGATCTCCGATGAGTCTGACTCGAAATCGTAGTTTTGGATGCGGTGGATCAATTGCGATATCTCTTTGCCCAAGTCCTTGAGTTCGAAATGCTTCTCTGAAGAAGAGCGGTTGAGACGAGACTTTCCAGCAGCCATCTCCCTTGTTTCAATAGAGTACTGGGCGATACGTTCGTCGGACGAGCGAGAACCCAGGCGAACAATGTCGTTTATACCCGCATCGAGGACAGAGCACAACATGTGATCAAGTGCATGATTGGTGAAGGCGATCATGAGGATGGGACCAACACCGTTCGCTACGAGCACACGCAGAAGTTCGACACCCGTGTAACTCTGAAATCAAGATGTTTCGTTAACTCAGCGAGTTCATTTCGTGGTAGATGAATATCACCTTTCCAGTGCCCGGAGGTCTAAGCGGGACGTAAATGAGTGAACATGATCATAGAGATTTGACTCGCCCTTGAATCAAAACAAGTTCTGTTGTCAGTGCCGCGATGACAGCATCGGCTTGACTGGGGTCGAGACGACTGGCACGACGCAATTCTGCTCGCGCATGATCGACTGAACTCTTGTCTGACACGCTCATTCGCAAATCGTCTACTTGGGCTTCATTGTCGAACAAGGACGACAATTGATAGGTAAAACCCGGGAGTCGTGCATAATTTGGTGCGTCAATGGTACAGGTCCTCAGGCATTCGGGTGGTCGAAAAACGAGATAGTGGGGAAAGGGTATTTTCTCAGGCTCCGTTTTGAGGGCTTCGAGAAACGGTCGGATGGCCTCAAACAGGACTGGGGACTCGACCAGCACCTTGACGCCGTCCAGAGGCGAAGGTCCACTCCTTATCTGGGACAGAATGCGAAGTTCGATTTCGGTGTCAAAGAAGATGACTCGAAGCTTGATGCGGTTCTCATCGTTCTTGACATAACTTGCTAGCTCTTCACACGAGCTGGCTATCGTGCCCAAATGGACCGAGATTCCCACGCTGGTTTGCCACACTAGCGCGACGAGCCCGCCTTGCATTAGTCGTTTGCCGCTCATCCCTTTCCAAAATGCAGCGCGTGCAGACCCTTGCTTAGAACGAGCTCTTCCTGGAGGTGTCTGGAAAGTAAGGCTAGTGGTGATACCCCTAGGGTCGGGAACCAACGACGTGAAGGCGACGTCGGTGTAAACGTTGAACATGAGTGAGTCGTGGTTGTCGGCCGCCCCGTGATACTTTCCTCCTCCTTTCCGGAGGACCTCATCCAGCCTCGTTTTGCGATGTGAATCGTTCAGATCATCTTGTACCAGTTGCACTGCCTTCCGCAAGGGTGCCCTTCAATAGGACGTCGGTGTGTTGCGTAAGTGGACGACGAAAGTAGTACTTACGTGAGTTCTTCTCGCAAAAGACGAAACTGGATGTCTAACAGGCGTTGCATAGAGTCCGATGGAGCAGGGTGTGGCGCATCGAACAAGCTGGCCGGCAAGAACGGTTGAACCCTGCACATCAATTCCTGGTGGGTTGGGGCGACGCGAATGTCGTATACGTCAACAAAGTCGTTGTCATGACGAGCCCCGTCCAGACGTAAGTGGCCCGGAGGATCATAACTGCTATGCAGAGCAGCGACAAGACCCTCGTTCGAAGCACCATTCAGATTGTGAAACGGATTTTGGCTAGAACTCGAACGCGTTTCCTTTCCGAGCTCGCGGTTTACAATGGATTCCAGACGTTTCACTTTGTCCCTGACCGAGCCAACAAGGAGGTCACGGACGGGACTTGCAACATTTTGGAAAGGGTTGTCGAATGTCGGCGGGGAGGATGAAATGCCAGAATCCCATTGGTCAAACCAGAGACGAAGATTTGTTACCAGGCTGACGAGGCGCGGGTACATCGCGACGGCGTTCTTGAAACGCACGAGACATCTACAAGAGTGATGTGAGGATGTATCCCATAGCAGAACGGTGATTTAACACACTCGTCCAAGACAGCAGCCATGGACGCCAGCACTTGCGCACCCAACTGCGGGTGCTGTGACGAAAGTGGTACTCCAGGATCTCTAAAAGAACGATTAGCCATGATGGCATTCATGTTGTTCTCGATCGTATCCGCCAGCTCTTTGATGTTCTGCAAGACTTCGGAATAGAGGATACTGCATTACTCTCATCATTATCAAGCACAGATCACCACTCAAACAATCTTACTTCACTCGGCTGACGAGCGTGCTCTTGACAACAAAGTCTGACGACAAGTACTACAAAAAATGAGCAGAAGTAGTCCTGAGACTATGGAATATACTGACACGCAATATTGGTAGTATCCCTCGCTGGAACGAAAGGACGGTGGTACTGTTTCCAGCGTTCCAAGATACTTGTGGCCAACGCAGGATATCTATGAGACGATGTAGACCGTTTTGCTACAAAGAAAATCAACTAAGGTATGAAGGCCAACCTAAACCATGACGTACGGAAGCCATGGTTTGCAAAAGAAGCTGCTCGCAGATGCGCAATCAATGTCGTTCATAATCTGATCTCCATCCACGACTTACTTGGCCATCTTCTTGAGTCTACCGAACAGCTCAGCGATTTCGCGGCGACCAGAAACTAAATGCGTCATACCCAATTCGCGTTCGCGGCAGTAGCACTGGTGAGAGGTTTCAAGAAAGCATAAACCACGAAAGGGCTCCTAAATCTAAAGTTGTCGGAGAGATAATTCTTCAGCACGTTGTGTGCCTCAGTAGGAGACAAAGAAGACGAAGAGTCTTGAGGGAAGAACCCGTCCGTGCCGGCGCCGCCCATTTTCGCCAAGCCCTCTTCGGTCAAAAACGGAGCCAGGCGTTGCAAAACGGTAGCGGAACGCGACAGGTTGGTCAAGGTGCCAGACCCAGGGGACGCATTAGTTCCGCCTGTGTTCTGGATGTGCTTGTACCGACAACTAAACTCCCTGTTGCATTTACCATGTTCCCAAAAGAACCTGCAAACACCAGAAGGGGGATTTCCAGCCCCACTCTGACGAGGGGGACTTTGTGGCGGAGAGTTGATGTGGGCCGCGAGTGCACCAGTCGGTGTATTACTACGCGGACGAGCACTAGCGGCAGAGTTAAGGGGTGAGTGTGCAAAAGTACACTGGTTGCCTTTGTTGCAACCACCGGGTTTGTTGAAGTAACGACAAGGAGGACGAGACATGGCGAAACACTAGTAAGTGGTGGGCACAGGAACGTGGGTGCACGGGACCCCCTTTATACTAAGTCAGGCTCGAGCGCAGATAACGGGCAGTGGCAAGCCTCGTGTATACAGCAAGTGGGCTCCTGTTATGTAAATCGCGACGGCCGGCAGTTGAGATACAAAGTACGATGCGTGGAACCTTCTAGTAGTCGTCTCCTGCAACTTCGGGGATTTTGAAAGTACACAGTCCACCCATTTAATACGGGAGATTTGGAGTGCGAATCGAGGTTACACACCTAGCAGTGATGATGAACCCTCGGCTTCAGCACGCCTGTAATTCGACGTGAAGGGACCTTTTCTTGTTGTCACTGATACGGCGAGGTCTTCTTGTCCCTGGCAGCTTTCAAGGAAAACCTCCGAGACACATCATTCGAGTCACGCCGGCAATTTCCGCAGCGGCCAGCAACTTTTTCTATCCTCCGGTCGGTTCATCGAGCCCGTCCCAGGTGGCACCGAACATTTACCCGCCCTCGCAGGTAATCATGAAATGGTTCCAATAGCGGTAACGAACCAGGACATCGACTCGTATGGCGAATCCGATCATCTTTGGAGTCTTGCCCAAGGAGCCGTTCCCGGCCTGACTGTGACTCATCAAATCGTAACTAATTCATCGGACACAAGCATGCGTAACAGGTGTCCGCCTTCTGGCAACGCATTCCAATCTTAACATGCACAGATCCTCTACCCCCAATGTTGTTACTTCGATCCCGGATCCGCATTGCATCACCGCCTGCGTCGCCGCCACCCTGGTTTTGGGGTTTCGCCACCGACTGAATTTGAAACGAATGGAAGGCCGCACGTGCTAGGATCTGAGGAAACGAGGGAACTCGTCCGACCAGCAGGCACACAAGGAAGTCGGGAACTATATTGGTGGTGACTTGAATTGACGTTTTCGTCGTGTTTGATGACCAGACTGCCTATGAGGCCACGCCGTCGCTAGCCCCATGGATGGTCTAGTCACCAGACTAGATTCCGTCGAAGTCGATACACGGTCGCCAGATGGAGGAATGGCTGGCTGACGAGAACTCACTATTTGTCCTCTGAAGACAACCTCAGAGTATGCACGACGATGGTAGGATTCAGGAGTGTCGCCCACCCTGTGCCCGCAGATCTTGTCACATCATATCGAATTTCCTCGGACCGGTAACCTCTTGAACGACGGAGTCGACAATTAGGTGGCCAACTGGTGGTTGGCGTTGCTGACCTAACTTCCCACGAGGTCCCTAGTCTGGTAACCAGGTTGTCTATCGGCCAAACAAGATATTCCGCACGTGGAGAAGCAGCTACTGTCC
>JBBPTO010001394.1:0-16067 GCA_038094155.1 Pulveroboletus cf. aberrans
AGACCACCTAAATTGAGGGAATGCTGTCCCTTAACATTATCCAGATCGTTCCAACTTTCAAGACTACCATTGAGGATGCAAAGAGGAATGATGAATGGACACCAAGGTATGTACATTGCCTATTCAAGTGCATATATTCAACTTCTTTGGTTGAATGAATGAGCATATATGGAGCATTCACTCAACCGATGCAAGAATCACCTAACATATTACCATGTTACCGGATCCAAACAGGCCAAATTCACTTGAACTCTTACCCTTGTGCCATCATCCACCTTGCACTCTTGACTTTGTCCTCTTGCCATTGTGCTGTCATCCATCTTGCCCTCTTGCCTTCATGCCTGCATGCCCTTGCACCATTGACCTCACCCTCTTGCCTTCACGCCATCATACTGCCGTCCTTGCCCTTGCACCCTAGGCCTCATCCTCTCGCCGTCGTGCCCTCGTCCCCCACCCCCCTCATGCTGCCACCAGGCAAGAAGGTCACGAAAGGGGCAGCACAATAACAATGGTGATGACACGATGGCTGGTACAGCCCGACAGTGCTACAACTGACCTGGCGCGATGACAGCAACAGCAACGACAGCGCAGTGTGCAACTGCCACCACAACACGACGGTGACAGTGACGAGATGGCTACCAATGTTGATGATGACGCCACCACAGCCATACAACTGCCAACGCACCCCTCACATGACGATGGTGGCATGGCAGTGATGCCATGACGGCGTCACAATACAGTGGTTGAAACTGCGACCACAACATGACTATAACGGCGACGGGGCGGCGACCATGGCAGTGACATGGCTGCCGTGCACATCTGCGATGACAATGCAACGGTGACGGTGATGAGACAATTGTCAACGCCACCATGATGACAATGCACCATTGGTGGCACCCCAACCACGACGCAATGAGGATGGTCACTATAGTATCCCGACGCATGAGTCACAACTGCGACCACAGCGCAACCATGATAGTGACATGAGGACACCGTGATTGCCATAATGACAGCGACAGTGGCGGCAGCACAGCCCAGGGTGGCTATCAATGCAATGAGGACATGCAATGCCTACCCGCGATGCGATTACCCATGTTGTACATTAAGGCTGGCCATAGAACATGTATTGTACGACAATATATGTTCTTCCATGCTGACATTGTAATCATGTTGATGAGCGAGTCGGTGCTGTGAATGGAGAATATATGGGTCTATCTACTAGGTCGAGGCCCGTCAGGTTCGGGTAATCCGTCAGATCGTCGAAGTCTGATCGAGACGGGACTTCCTCGAACTGGTCTGATATTCTCTGTTGAAGTTACGACAGTCCCCCGAGTCGCGACAGTGTCGATACGGCCCGCTGGCTTATCTAAGGTCATATCTACATTCTGCAGTTTTTGTGATGTGATAGTCGTCGACGTAAGTATTGAAATTTTACTCGCCTGCGTCGCGCATTTCATTTTTCGCCGAGCACGACTCCAGAAAATGATTATACGGCTGGGTCTGCCATCTTTTGGTAGGAATGGAACCCTGAGCGGTAAGTGCATAATTCCCACTCCTGTCACGCTGACGGTCCTCCAAATATCCGCGAGTACCGTAACCAAGTCTGCGTTCCGTGCCATCGTGTTCTCTATCCATGTCCTACCGTGTTTGCGACAGGGCGTTAGTCACCATGACTTCATACTTCAGAGCACCCCGTAAAGCCTCGGGCCAGCGAAGTGACCATCAAATTTCACGCAGTATCTTTACAAGTAAGATATGGTCGGTCCAATTGCCGAGGTTTATACGACCCACATTGACGTATCTTGCCCAGTATTGCGATACCCTCGTCTCGAAGGGCATGTATCCGGGGTTCGTGTATCGGTCCGCTCTCCAGTTCCATTGATATACTCTCCCGGCGCATGTTCACAACCAAAAGGAGAACGTCGCTCCCTGGTCTGGGGCCGCTGGAGAGATCGTGATGGTCGGCGAGGAGATTAAATGTTCAAAAATTGGTGACCATGTCTCCCCAAACTTTGCACTCGACCATCTCCATGGGGACGTCACCGAAACCATTAGCAATAGTGATCTGGGCGGTCAGATTGATAGTGTGTTGAAGGAGCATATCAACGTCTCCGCTCAAGTCTCTGACATCGGGCGTTTTCCATTCTACGGAATTCTACCATTGACATTCCATAGTTGCTTGCCAGAATCCCCGAATATCTGACATATGAAGCAGCTTCGAGTCGCCTCAGTTGATTTTTGTGGTGAAAGAACTGCACGATAGGTGTGCTGCGTTGAGTGCACACAATGCCCTGTTCCCCTGAGGGGAGGCGATTGCGCCCTCGTCCTCGGAACTGGTGGTGTCTCTATGTAGGTGACGAGTCTCCTTTGCGCCTCACCCTTGATTCCTTCGGGATTTGCCACCCAGATCCCACTCGCTGCAGGTGCCACGGTCATCATAACCTATTTGTCTGATGCCAGGCTCGAGGTCGGGAAGAAACTCGGTGCACACAACTACAACACGAACCGTAACTGGGAAGACGAGGTGCTTGGGATCGTCGGTAGGGATGTGTTTTCTAGTCGATAACAAACCATCTGAATGGATCGAGGGGAGAGGCGTCGACTACATCGTTGAGGTGCCCATATACGTGCATTAAAGGCGCACTCAGAAACGTTCTAGGTCGGCGGGCCCAACACGGTCGCAAAGTGCATCAAGGTCACTAAGTTTTCAGGGCAGGCCCATATCATCGGGATCGTGGTTGGGTCTTTATGACGGTCGTTTCATCGTACCGCATCGGTGTTCGGGCTGCTGATGGATGGCATCTAGATTCGAGGACATGAACCGTCTGCTCGTCGCACGCCAGATCCATCATCTCGTGGACAATTTTTTTTTTTTCGTTCGAGGAAACAACCGAAGGATATTCATACTTGGGGTCACAGAAGCATGTCGGCAGGGTGGTCACCAAAGTGACGAGGAACTAACTGCGGCTTGAGTTGGTCCGAGGGATCAGCGCGTCTGTATGACATGTATGTATATGGTGTCACGCGTAAGATCGCGCTCCCAGCCGACTAGAGCGGATTGTCGGCGCGTCAGCTACACGTCTACACATCATTGCTGCTTTCCGGAACCCGTCAATGGAGCAATCGATTTGCCGCCGCGTGGGCAACTAGCTTTTGTCTTGCGCTGGGTAGGCAGAGTCGAGTTGTGAAAGTCGAGACTCCTTCAACATTCACTTGGGCAGCTTGAGGGTGATTCATGATCGTTACGCGCGATGATATCATTGGAGTAGGGGAGCTCGTAAACAAGGTTCCATTCAAAAATGTACTCTTGGTTTGACTCTTACCATTTTGCCAGTGTGGGATGCCAGGACGAACCCCATTCGCTTGGAGTTTTCAAATAGGCAGAATTATATGCACAGTCACGAGAGAGGTGAGAAGAGGGGACGGGGAAACCAATCGCTTGCCAGGGGATGGGGGTGGGAAGAGTTCCTTCCTGCGGTAGGCAATGATCAATTGCCATGTCGATATAATTGCCCCCTTCATTAAGGGTTAGACTGCGAAAAAGGTGATCTTACCAGTCAAATATATGCAAAACAGAGTAGCGAACCATACCGACCGCGATGCTCGTCGTCTATTGTCACGCTACAGCACCAAATCAGAATTTCTGAAGTAAGACCTATGCGTTGTTGCAGGGTTCCTTTGGGACTTTCGTAACCTCGGCTTCGGGACCGCCTGTACGTCTAAGTGTTGCAAGTGGTGAAGGATGCCTTTCGACTGTTCGCTGTGGGCGGATTCGGGGTCGTCGACGTTGATCTCAGAGCCCACGTTGCCCTGTTACCCGAAACAATATAAGCGTTGAAGGGAATCAGGATGCGATTAGACGAGTTCCTCCTTTGCTTGCCATCCGCTACCGAAGGACATGATATACTCGGATCAGGGAAGAGAATTAACAGTCATGCCGCGCTGAGGCTAACTCTACATAGAGTTGCTAACCGGACAGTGACTCGAGCGAAATAGTCTGTACAGCGTGTGATGAAAGGTCCACGCGCAACCATGGGACGGCGTCCTGAGAGTGAGCCTCCCGCGTGAGTGGTTGATGTGAGAGTAGAGGAGATGCACTTCCGAGATCGCGCCAGAGGGAACTTGTCGTGCCAGCAGTGAGGGTAGGTTACAGAGGCGGGCGGGCTGACTAAGGGGAAAGCGAGGTGCTGGCACGAATTCGCACGCTCACTGTCATCCGACGCGTGCCCAAGGGTTAAGTAGAGCAGAGTAAGGTGCGACATCAAATCTGCCTTTTGAGGACGACGAGCGTCTACAAGGAGTCGTGCCAAGTGGGCAAGTTGTTACATGTCCAGTACCGACATACCGCTTCACGCCATTGCACACAAGTCACGATCACGCGCAGCGTACGCCCCTCTGAACGACCGGCAAAACCAAACTGTCGAAAGAACCCCCGAGGGAACGAACATGCCCACAGGCTCACGCAGGAGCCCCGCTGCGGTACGATCCGCGACTCATGGATTTGGCGGTAGACGTTCAAAGGGCAAAGGAAAACAACGGGAGCAATACGCAGACGTCTCAGACGAGGAGGCCACGTTATTGCTGGACCACGTTGAGGGTACTGCGGATGGTGATCCTGACGGGGACGAGGACGGTGATACTCCTGGAGAAGGAGAGGGCTCGACTAGGCTAAAGCGTTTGGAGGGATCGCAGTCATCCAGGGTGCATTTCTTGATTTTCACGGTAACCGCTGGTGTTCACATATTGGCGTTCGCAGCGGTCGTCGACGCATGATAGAGTTGGAACCAGGGGTAGACAGGACAAGTCACGCACCATTCCGTTCAGGCCTCCAGGTACGCAATCATTTTCTTTGTTTACCCCGTCACTGGCTAATCTTCATCCTTGGTTGCTCCGTTGCGTTCTACAGAGAAATTCCAATCCCGCTTTCCACCCAACATTGTTCGCAACCAGAAGTACAACATATTCACCTTCTTCCCGGTCGTTCTATACGAGCAGTTCAAATTCTTTTTCAATCTGTACTTCCTGTTGGTTGCACTCTCGCAGTTCGTTCCTGCACTCAAGATTGGTGGGCCTACCAGCGCATTCTCTTACCATATCAAGTGTGTCTCATGGGTTATATTATCATTCAGGCTTCATATTCACATATGTTGCGCCGCTCGCTTTCGTCTTATGTGTCACTATGGGAAAAGAAGCATATGATGACTACAAACGAAACCTCCGGGACCGCGAAGCCAACTCTCAAAAATACCTAATACTGGTCCCTCCTTCCCCCCACAAGCGCACGGATCTACGCTCAGCCGAGTCTGCAACGCTATTTGACGTCTCGGACACCGAATTCCATGGTCAGTCGCACTCTCATCCCGATCCAGGGCCACATACGCGCTCGGTACCGTCTTCTTCTCTCAAAGTCGGGGATCTCGTAATCCTTGAGAAGAATGATCGTGTGCCTGCTGATATGATTCTGCTCCGAACATCCGATCCATCTGGAACCTGCTTCATACGGACGGATCAACTTGATGGTGAGACGGACTGGAAGGCCCGCGTCGCCGTCGGTGTGACCCAGGGCTTGAAAGGAGGCGAAAGGGAGATCATGATGCTCGATGGAGAAGTCTACGCTGATGCCCCAATCAAAGATATTCACAGCTTCGTTGGCACTATCACTGCTTACCCGACGACTAAACCGGGACGCTCGCATGGCGAATCTCCTCCGATTGTGGAACCCCTTTCGGCGGAGAACATGCTTTGGGCAAATACTGTTCTGGCTGCGGGGTGTGCTGTCGGGTTTGTGGTATACACTGGAACGGAAACGAGAGCAGTAATGAATACAAGCCATCCGGAGACAAAGGTCGGACTGCTGGATTTGGAGATCAATAGACTTGCCAAAGTGCGTTCAATATGCTATGCGTTATCCTCCCCGATTTCGGTCTACCCTTTTCTTGTCAATCATCACTTCGAAGCTGATAATATAACTTTTTTGCTCACTCTGTCAGATCCTGTGCGCGGTCACGTTCGTGCTCTCCGTGGTTCTTGTAGCGTTGAATGGGTTTCGCGGACTCTGGTATATCTATGTGTTTAGGTTCTTGATTCTCTTCTCGTCCATCATTCCTATCAGGTGGGTCTTCCCCACTTATGACCCATATGTTATTTCCTCCATGCTTTATGTCCGCCTGATTTTCCCCTATCATCTTCCGTGCTTGGATGCCTATTTTGCTAACCACTTGCTAAAAGTCTGCGCATAAACCTTGATATGGGCAAAACGGTATACGCACAACAGATCATGTCAGACAGCGAAATCCCAGGTACGATCGTTCGTACAAGCACTCTCCCAGAAGAACTCGGGCGGATCGAATACCTTCTGAGTGACAAGACTGGAACCCTGACACAAAACGGTATGTTTTTTGTCATTGCGCATCCGGGAAGGCGGTTGACAGAAACGATGCTAGAGATGGAGTTGAAAAAGTTACACATGGGTACGATATCTTATGGGTTTGATTCGATGGACGAAGTTGCGCATCAGCTCGCGATCGCTTTTGGAGCCGAGTATGGTGAGCCGTTTTCCCTTGATTTAGTAAGAAATACTGATGTCTATGAATCGACAAGGCTCCGGTTCTGGTCCAGGAGCAATTGCAACGGGTGCACAACTTGCCACTCGTGGGCGTAGAGACATGACCTCTAGGCTACGGGATGTCGTCCTCAGTCTTGCACTGTGTCATAATGTATGCGTTTTCCTCCACATTTGCACACTTGTTGATCGTCTCGTTGTTCAGGTAACCCCCGTAACGAACGACGACGGCAGTGTAACCTATCAAGCATCTTCTCCCGACGAAGTTGCCATTGTCAAATGGACAGAATCGGTTGGTCTGACCCTCACCGCTCGGGATCGCACCTCGATAACCTTACAAACACCCGCTGGTTCTTCGCTCAACTTCGATATCCTCGAGCTCTTCCCGTTCACTTCCGAGTCAAAGCGTATGAGCATCGTTGTACGTGAGACCCACACGGGCGAAATCTTGTTCTTGCAAAAGGGCGCAGACGTAGTCATGGCGAGGATCGTACAGAACAACGACTGGCTCGAGGAGGAAACCGGGAACATGGCAAGAGAGGGTCTACGGACGCTGGTGGTAGGCAGGAAGAGATTGACAGCCCAATACTACGCGGCATTCAAACAGCGACACCACGAAGCGAGCGTGAGGACCGAGGGCAGGAACGAAGCGATGGCGACGGTCGTCTCGGAATACTTGGAGAAGGAATTGGAACTCCTGGGTCTGACGGGCGTCGAGGACAAGCTTCAGGATGAAGTCAAGTCGTCGCTAGAGCTGTTGAGGAACGCAGGGATCAAGATCTGGATGTTGACTGGAGACAAGATCGAGACTGCGAGGTGTATCGCGATATCGACGAAACTCGTTGCGAGGAATCAGTACATCCATGAGGTTTCAAAAAGTGGGCCCGGCTTCCGTTCCACCGATTTCATTATCGCTGAGTGATTCTTCAGTGAAAACCCCAGACCAAGCTCGTGACCAGCTGGAGTTCCTGCAATCTAAATTGGATTGTTGCCTTGTTATTGACGGTGAATCGCTACAGGTACGTGGCTCTTCCGCTGCACATCTGATCAACCTGACATTCGCTTTGGTAGCTTTGTCTGAACTTGTACAAGAACGAGTTCATAGAAATCACCACGAAACTGTCTGCTGTCGTTGCCTGTCGTTGCTCCCCTACTCAGAAAGCCGACGTGGCGCGACTCATTCGTCACTATACCAAGAAACGGGTGTGTTGCATTGGCGATGGAGGGAACGACGTGAGCATGATACAGGCTGCAGATGTCGGTGAGTCCAACATCCTGACAGTCCATGATTAACCCCCTCGAAACGTATTTTTCTAGGCATTGGTATCGTAGGCAAGGAAGGAAAACAAGCATCCCTCGCCGCCGACTTCTCTGTCAATCAATTCAGCCATCTCACCAAACTCCTTATGTGGCACGGCCGCAACTCTTACCGTCGTTCTGCCAAACTCGCCCAATTCGTCATTCACCGCGGTCTCATCATCTCGGTGATGCAGGCCGTATTCTCGGCGATATTCTATTTTGCGCCAATCGCACTATACCAGGGATGGCTCATGATAGGCTATGCGACCGTCTACACGATGGCGCCTGTGTTTTCGTTGGTGTTGGACACGGACGTGAATGAGGATCTGGCATTGATATACCCCGAGCTGTACAAGGAACTCACAAAGGTGTTTTACCTCTTCCGTCTTCCTGGAGGTAGGGTCTCACCTTTGGTAACAGGGTCGAGCCCTTTCTTACAGGACTTTCTTCCAATGGTTGATGGTCAGTGTATACCAAGGTCCGTATACCCGACTAGCACTAGGAATCCCGTACCATTAACACCTTGTTGTTCTGACTGCAGGTGCAGCAATCATGCTCATGTCCCTCGTGCTATTCGAGAACGAATTCTTGAATATCGTCTGCATCTCCTTTACCTCACTCGTCCTGAATGAATTGATCATGGTCGCATTGGAGATAACGACGTGGTAAGAACGCTTCCCTTTTCCCGTCGCTCGTAGCACGCATCGTTCACGGCCCACAGGCACACATACATGGTCATCTCCGAGGTGGTCACGCTCTTCATCTACGTCGTCAGCATCGCCTTCCTGCCTGAATACTTTGGTGCGTGATCTTTCCGAACCTGATCGCACGCCGAGAAGCGAACGACGCTTAACGCTGCTTCCGTAGACCTCGAATTCGTGGTGTCCGCTCGTTTTGCCTGGAAAGTGGCGGTCATCGTGGCGGTCAGTGCGCTCCCTCTGTATGTCATCAAGGTGATACGAAGTCGGATCGCCCCCGCCGTGTCGAGCAAATTGCTGTAGCTTCTTTAGAGTTTGACTCGCGCACTTCATTTTTGCTTCTTCTCACTGGTTCCGCGGAAAAACATTTTCGTGGGTGTGGTCAGTTCTCGCATGTTGAGAGAGAATTTCAGGTTCGTTCAGAAAAAATCACTAATGTGTGATTCGTGGGGTAGCGTCGCCCGGATACATGCTGAACACTCTGGGAGTATTTGTCTCCAGTGTCTTGTGTCGAGTTCGCCAGCTGGTACTGACCGTTGGTGATTTGTCCAGTAATAAGGTGCCAGTGGGGCTCCGCTGTTTTTCAGTCAGACAACCACAGCCAAACCCCACTGTTCGGTTCCAAGAACCACCGTGTTATGCTCCATCACCTCCTGCTCAACTTAAGCCAAAGTGTGGCTTATTCGTTCACATCTCAGCATATGTCATATACTTCGGGAAAACTGTTAGCCTCATTCTTTCCTTGCCTTGAGGTAGTTGCTAAGTTTCGAAAAAGACTGATCCCCACCGAATGAATTGTCGTCACGACTAGTCCGGAAGGCTGCTTGATTCTGCCCACCGGATTGATGATCGCACAGACTGACAGTCGTGGACCGCTCTCGGGGGCGCGGGCCGCGCGGCCAGCTTTGATTCTTAATTAGTCATAGATCTTACGATCCATGTAACCCAATTGAGCAAATCTGCCAGTTAACTAGATACGCATCTGAATAAATATAATCCCTGTAGATACTTTGCCGTATTATCAACGATAGAAGATATTGCAGCCGTTCTGCGGGAGAGCGTGAACGATGTCACAGATTGGCCTGTCGTGGTGTGCGAGTTGCGAATTCATGTTACCTTATCGGGCCTCAGCATATTTTGAACAATTTGCTGATGCGCCACTGGCAGTACGTTAGTCTCCCACCATCAACAACACTGCAGAGGCGATAGCTTGGCCCTAGCAAGCGCAGCTCTTCTGTGTTCTAGTAGGCCGGTTCAGCCATGCCGCGCCAGTGATTCTCCCACAAAGATCCGACCAGGACTACTTCAATGTTTCAAGCTTCAGTTGTTAAATTCGTGTTGCAAACGTAATTCGAAATGCCCTTCCTGACGTTGAATTGGAACCTCGTCTATACCGTTGTCCTTCTCTTTGGACTATGGCTCGCCGTGAAGCACTGGCACGTCTCTGGCGCTCGAAGGCAATTTCCGTTACCCCCTGGTCCTCGAGGTCACTGGCTCTTCGGAAATAAGCTTCCGACTTCTCGGTCAGTTAGTTCTGGTCTCAGTGCTCTGGACGAGTCTAACTAGGTGGTTGAAGAGCTCCTTTCGAGTTCGCGAAGATGACTGAAAAGTATGGCCCAGTATTCTGTCTCAGGCAAGGTTCTCGAACATACGTAATCATCGGGCGTTATCAAGCGGCCATGGATATCATGGAGAAGCAAGGTGCATCGCTGGCTGGGAGGCCTCGCTGGATCGCAGCAGGAGACGTGCTTTCTGGTGGTATGAGGGTCATCGTGGCAGGGGCTGGGGATCGACTTCGCAAACTCCGCAGGTGCGTGTTTGGTTACGGATTTCGAAGGAGGGCCCACCTGAGATCCAACTATTACGGTGATAAAGAGCTTTACATGCAACTCTACAACCCAAAATCGCGGAGACATATGAGCCGATACAGGTGTCGCATGCAAAAAACGTACTCCTCGACATCCTGGAGGAACCCAAAAACCACCAAATGCATGCTAAGCGGTACGCTCTTTCGTGTTACTCAACGGTCGATTCCACTGATCCCGCGATCATCCAAGGTATGCTGCATCAGTGATCATGTCCATAACATACGGAAAAACCACGCCGACTGCGTATAGCGATCCTGAAGTTGTAGTTGGGATTCGTTGCTTGGCACGCTTTGGTCAAGCTATGCGTCCTGGGGCATACCTCGTGGATACCTTCCCCGCCCTCAAGTATATTCCGGGACACCTCTTTCGATTGAGGAAGTGGCATCTAGAAGAGCTTGCTCTTTTCCGGGGTCAACTCAACCCAGTACGAGAACGCAAGGTAGATCAAATTTATGACCATTATGACTATTACTCGTGGAAGCTGAAAATAGCCAGGCGAAAAATAGCACCAGTCCTTGTTTCGCGAAGCTCTTACTAGACAGTCAAAGCGAGTATGGGCTCACGGACGACGAAATTGCCTATGTTGCCGGATCCATGTTCAGTGCAGGCTCAGATACTGTCAGTGTCGAAATGATCGACTTTACATCTCGGACATGACTGATTTTGAGTTGGATGTAATGTCTTCCATTAATAGACCGCTTCAGCGATCACAATCATGATGATGGCGGCTGCTTTACATCCGGAGGCTCAAGCTAGAGTGCAGGAAGAACTAGACAGCGTCGTTGGGCGGGAGAGATGTGCGCCATTATTCATCCCTGGTGCTCGATTGTTGCACTGAAATAATTGCAGTACCGTCGTTCGATGATCAGGAAATGCTACCCCAAGTGACTGCATTCATGTTAGAGAGCCTAAGATGGCGACCTGTGAGTATTGGAGGTGTGTCCACTGTTCCTGGCCGCATGTGGAGTATCTTCATGGATAAACCAGGATTCGCGCACCTTGCGACAGCAGACGTCATGTGGAATAACTATTTGATTCCAAGAGGTTCAATCGTCATCGGAAACCATTGGTATGTTAACAGGAGCGCCTGATATGGTGTATGTAACATTACGTTCAGGGCGATCGCCAACGATCCCGAGGTCTTTCCAAATCCAGAGAAGTTTGATCCTCGGCGTTGGTTCTCCGCAGAAGGAACCTTGCGGGACGACATGCGCTTCTGTACCTACGGTTTCGGTCGCAGGTAAGATGATGGGATCTGCAAGTGCATGCCTTTGACGCTACTCCATCCAGAATCTGTCCAGGACAGCACGTCGCGAACCGGTCTGTCTTCATTAACACCGCATTCATTCTCTGGGCCTTTCGCCTGCTGGAAAACCCCGCGAAACCGATCGATTCACTCGCTTTTTCAGACACAGTGAACATGCATGCATTGGCTTTTGATTTGGTTTTCGAGACGCGGGTGCCTGAGACAGAGATCAGAGAACTTTGCAGAGAACCGTTGGATAGAGAGTCTAACAAACATTCGTGACCATTTGATTCCTGGATCTGTTCGATTGAAATTTCTACGAGCGCACAATTTCTTGCAAGTAGCTCCGTTTATGAAACCTAGCTCACGATGCTGGTTGTCGACTAAGCCTAATGACGAAGTACCATGCACTGGCAACATGAAACTCGGGAAGATCATCACCGAAGCCACAGTCAAGCCTGACGCTTGAGCGCGGTAGCCAGTCACCAGCCTTCGTTGATGCAGCCAACCTTTTGAGCCTGGGCCGGAAGTTGCAGCAAATAGTTCAACTATGGACAGATCAGATTCTCGATCGACGCTGTTTGAGCCATCGTTGACCTGGCTGTTTTGAAGTTTCCAAAGCCGTACCATTGTACCGCCAAAGCACGTTTGTCCGATTCTAGTGAGCATATCGTATTCAACACCACTTGAAAGGAACTATGTAGAGGGAAGACCTTCGCCAGCGGACTGAACCCAGTGATTGTCTCCAGCATAAAACTGGATGCTGGATGGCATATTGCTAAAGAGTTAGCAACATGTTCCACATCACAAAAACTACAAAATTGCTGTAATCGGATATGAGCGAGACGAGTTTACCACGGGTGTTATAGACGAATATGGCGTGCACTTGGGTGATGTCTGCATGCTATTATGCGGTGATGATATGACTGCCGAAGCTATATACTATTATGGATCCACTTGTCATTGTCCAGCGAGTACTCAGATGTCGAAGCGTCTTCGCGGCGCAATGATGCTATAGATGAATATAGCACCGGCTCGAATGATATTGTAATACTATTATACACCAGGGAGACTTTCATGCCAGATTATATACCCATATGGATCGTAGTTACTTGCACGCAATGTAGCGCTGACTTTTCTACAGCGCCCCATATCCTTCTTCGGCATAAATGTCGTCATCCAGTTCTTCGCCCTCATCAGGTATGATGCGATCAGGGTCTTCCTTGTCCGAGTCTGAAGAGGAGTCGTCATCATCGGCTTCAGAGTTGTCAGCGCTGTCATCGGCATGCGAGTTCTGCACCATGTAGACCTAAGCTTGGTCTTCTTCGTCAATATGTTCCTAGTCTTCTTCATTCCCTTCTCTGACCTCTTCGGCATTCTCATCCCCATCTCCGGCTTCTTCGTGGCCCTCCGAGTCAGCATCCTCACTGCTTGATCCTACATCTTCCATCTCGGCATCTTCCTCATCAACTGGCCCCCCAGCATCTCGGAATGGGAACTCGTTCCAGCCCCAGGTCACCTTGTGACCAATACCACCTCCTCGGAAGCGCATGAACATGTCACGGTTAACAAACCTAGGGTAGAATAAATAATGTGGAGCGCATTTCATAGAAGACTTACATATTGACATAATAATATTTCCAGTCGCGATGTGGGTCATCTTCATTCGGTTTTTGGCGTGCTCTTGATGGCCCAAGTAAGTCACTAGTGCGCAAATATGCAAATGCAGGAATGAGGTGAACCCCCCGCACAACATATTTCGGATCGAGAAACCCGAATGCATCCAAAATGTTTTCTTCATCGAAAAACTGGAGGCGGTGTAGTCATTTCTCGGACCAACCACTTGGGTAATTGATGTCATGGCGAAACCAGCGCACGAAAAGAATATCCATACGTTCTGATGGCAAGAGTGGAGCACTAGTGTTCTCGCGGTGCTGTACTTCGACATGAAATATGTAAATGACAGGCGCATACCAATAAGGATGAGACCACTCATCCTCGTGTGATAAAACCATGACGTCGGCCCGTGTGAGAGGATTGATAGTGTCTTATTCACGCCGCAAGTCATAGGTTGTATAGTTAATACGGATGAGCGCATGGTGGTAGATGCAGTTGCCTTTGATATGAATACAGTATCGGTCGTCGTCGGAAAAGCTGTGTTCATCCCCATCATAAGCCATATTGTGGGCACGAGCCAATAAGCGGTCTTTCAGCCACGGAAGAAAGTCCTGCACATAGCAGTACAAAGTCGGTCAGTAAGGCCGAAGTGCTCTTTGTGTTGGAAATAGCTTATGACAGCCAGAACAAAGATGACCGTCAGCCATTGGGTTTAGGGGGTGTTTTCGTGAGTGGTTTGACTCAGAGGGTGTCCGAAACAGCTTTTTATTCCAACATAGATCGAATACAAGATAGTCCGTCTACAAGATTACCTTGGGATTCTAGGTTAAAAATGTAAATTCAGACAATGGAAAAAGGCACATGCTACATACAACCTGCGTTTAATGACACCATCAACATGGCCTCCACTTGAGGGAGGAGCAGGGACCAGGTTGGTGGTAACTTGGAGCGGTAGTCTGATTGGATCTAATCTCCGACAAAGTGCAAGTCCGATTAGATCCAATCTCCGACAGGCCATCAATAGTCTTCGCTTGATCTGCTGCCACATCATGGCTCCTCCAAGGGATAACCCTAACGAGAACAGAGACCTGACCACGTTAGTCAAAGTTCCATCTATTGTATAGGGCTTACTATATATTTCACAGCTCTGAGGACTCAAAGAGGAAGGCTGAGGATATCTATGTTGCAGCTGCATGTAAAATTGTGCATTGCATCAACATGTGGTGCAAAGTAGACAAAGTAATCCAAGATGTCCAGCTGTTCTGACAAGATGAGCTCAGCAAAGCAGGCAAGCTCAATGAGGATGACACCTTAAGGAGAGTTCATGAAGAACATCTCCATAAGATGTGAGTGTTCATTGTACAAACTGGCATACTGACCCTGGTTTCATGCCAGAAGCATGCAGAGTGGATCAGACATAATGTTGAAGGTGAGGGAGTGGGAAGGGATGCAAGCATCATGTGAAGCAAATGCAAGCAGGGGTCAGATGCAAAGTCTGAGAGACCTCAAAGGGGAACTGAGAAGGGTGGTCTTCTGCAAAGATGGCTGGTTAGGCTGGAGTGAGCTTGGAGCTCGATTCCAGAGACCAGGGTGATGTCAGAGGAGTCAGCATTTGGTCTACATGTCAAATTCTGTGCACTATGGAGGGGCAAAAAGGCCCAGACTCAGTTGTGCACACTGGTGGCAGGACAACTGAGGGAGTGAGATGAGAAAAATGGACTAAAATAGTGACGGAGATTGAGCATATAAACTCCGATGTAACTCCGATATTATGTCCGAAATAGGAAGTATAAGGTCTGAAAGGAGAAGAGGACCTTGCTCAGTGAAAACCCCAACTTTGAGATGCCCTGGAGCAGAGATGGCAGCATTGGTGTGCATTGACCTTGAAGTTGTGATGATGAACCTCAGAGGAGGTCAGAGGTTGGAGGAGGTACATTTTGACACTACAGTTGTTAGGCAAAGGTGTCACTGCTTAAACTCTACAATTAACAAATTGTTAATGGGTGAGTTGACAGTGCTTGACCAAGCATGGATGTAAAATCTGATGAGGGTATGTGTGAAGCATTGAAGGTACTTTCCCTGAGATAAAAAAAGCAGGATTGAGGAGTTGAATGTTGGAGGTGTGGAGGTCAGGAGTTTGGGGAGATGTCAGAGAATAAAAATGCCATCAAGGCACAGGAGGGTACAGAGAACATATTGGTGACCGTCAGGGAGTTTGAAGGGCAGAACAGAGGGTGGAGTTTATGAGGGGTTGGAGTTATCCCAAACGAGAGGTGAAATGGACTGAGGGTAATGGTACCAGTCATAAGTCAATGAATGGATGCATTGAGATGAAGGTTCAGAAGGGTCAGGGAGTAATGTGGCTTTTGAGGCTAAGGTAAGATGATCCGTGAGTCTATCTTTCAGCCAGACATCCCCAGAGGAATCAGAGTTGTACAGAGACACCTTGAGTGATGAAGGTGTTATGGTTTAGAAGCCTAGAGAAAGGACTTGAGATTGAAATCTCGATGTAAATGAGGAAGGGTCATAGTCAGACTAGTAACAGTACAGGGGGAAGCCTGAATATACTGTGAAGACCAGATTTCCTCTGCTCAAAGTCTGGTTGGAGATCAGAGGTTGAAGGGAGTGAATGGCCAGAGATGGCTGGAGGTCTGGAGGATTATGTCCAGAGGGGTGAAGGCTTGATGCATGACTTGTGTCATGTCTCTGCACTGTAACACCCACCATAGCTTTCTAGCTGGGATCTTCAAATCCTGCTTTCATTCCCCAACTATTTC
>JBBPTO010001395.1:0-16066 GCA_038094155.1 Pulveroboletus cf. aberrans
ACTGTGAGTCCTGCTTTCAACAACCGACGGAAGCTAAACGTTCACCTTTGACGCAGGATAGACACACCAGGTGTCATCAGACGCGTCTCTGACCTCTTCCACGGCCACCCGATGCTCATACAAGGGTTTAACACATTTCTTCCCGTGGGGTACCGCATAGAATGCTCTTCGGATGCGCAACAGTCTACCACCATCACTGTGACGACGCCTTCCGGAACGATGCTTCAGTCAGGCCGCGATGGGCCTACTGGCCCAAGTGGCGCTCAGCCTTCTTTGCCTCGCCCGGACGGTCCGGTTGCGGGTCCATCAAGCATCTTTCCGCCTGATGCAAGTATGTATGGCATGGAATTGGATAGTGCATCCATCGAACCTGCTGTGCAATACGTGCAGAAAATCAAACAGCGATGTGATGAAGCGACGTACCGTCGTTTCTTGGAGATACTGGGGAGATATCACAATATGGCTGATGCGGTAGACGAGGCAAGTTGATCTCCTGCGCATACATGGATGGCTGAACGGTGCTACGTTTCATTCAGAGAGAAGTATCTGCCGAAATCGCTCGACTGTTCAAGGACGATCCTGATCTGCGGTCTGATTTTCGAATATTCATGCCCGAGAAGGGCCAGGCGCTCTTCGAAGATATGGAAGATGCTCTCCTCTCTGCCCCTACGGAGGCCAGGCGCACGAGGTCCAACACACCTCTGGATAGGTCGACGCGGCGTAGACCCGAAGTCTCCCTCTCCGCCGCGGTAGAAGCAGCGACCATTCCCCAGAAACGAAAGCGGAAAGCCAACGAACGCGAGCGTGATAGGGAGGTAGCACCCAAGACTGCACCAACTCAGCGCGTATGTCATCGTCCAACCCGTATTTTTCGGAGGTGCTGACGTCAAGCAAGCCCAAACAGGTCAATGGTATCGCGAACGGTGTGGAGCGAGTTCCATCTCCGGGCTTTACATCGCTCCGTCAAGCGCAGCTACAACAGGCCCAACAACAGTTCGCACCCCCATCCATCCCTGTCCCAAATATCGACGAAGCTCACTTCTTTGATCGGGTCAAACGAGCGATCAACAATCGCGACGTGTTCAATGAGTTCTTGCGCCTCGTCAATCTGTTCACGCAAGAGTTGATCGATACGTTCCGGCTCGTCTGCGAGGCACGGAAATTTCTCGGAGATGGGGAGCTCATGCGACAGTTTAGGGAGATTCTCGGCTGGGATGATAGGAGAGAGAGGGAGAGGTGGTTGCTGGAGGAACAGCAACAGTCGTGGACGCGTGCGCAGGGCCAGAGTGCACCCAACATGCCCCTCAGACCGGGCCGCATCAACACGGGATTGCAACTGGGCAGCTACAGGCGCATGCCATCCACCGTACGTATCTACTTTGTGCGCCAAGCAGTGTTATTGACCTCTGTGGTCGACATGCGCAGGAGTCCCAAGTGACTTGTTCAGGACGCGACGAGATGTGCAAGTCGGTCCTGAACGACGAGTGGATCTCTCACCCTACATGGTCGAGCGAGGACTCGGGATTCATTGCTCACAAGAAGAACGTCTATGAAGAAGCTCTCCACCGCTCTGAAGAGGAGCGGCATGAATATGACTTTCATATCGAAGCGATCGTGCGTACGATCGGGATGCTCGAGCCGATCAACACCAAGATCGCTCAACTATCCCCCGAGGAGCGCGCCGTGTTCAAGCTCAAGCCCAATTTGGGTGGATCGGGGAAGAGCATACACCAGCGCATCATCAAGAAAATATACGGCCGCGAAGCGGGTCTGGAGGTCCTTCAGGCTATGCAGGATACCCCAGCGATTGCGATACCCGTCGTGCTCATGCGGCTCAAGGAAAAAGAGGAAGAGTGGAAGCGAGCACAACGAGAGTGGAACAAGATCTGGCGCGAAGTCGACGCGCGGAACTATCACAAGTCGCTCGACCACCAAGCGATCAACTTCAAGTCGATGGACAAGAAGGCGATCTCGGCGCGCGCGTTCATCTCGCAGATCGAGGCGGTGCGGGACGAACAGATGGACAAGCGAGCGTCGTACATCGACCCGTTGTTCACGCGCACGCGGCCGAGACATCAGTTGGCGTACGACGTCGAGGACATGGGCGTGTTGCAGGACGTGATCAAGATGTCGTTGTCGTTGCTGGATCGGACACAGGGCCAGATCAACGGTGGGGATCGCAAGCGGGTCGAGGCGTTCTTGAGGAGTTTTATTCCGCTCTTTTTCGTCCTGGACCACGAAGCGTTCAACCGGGCGTTCGTCGTGCAAGAGGTGATCGAAGGTGAAGGCGGAGACGATGCGAGCAGCGTCGTCGATGACGTTGAGACGGCGAGTGCGGTGAGCGGGAGCTCGTCACGTACGGGAGGGAACCGGGGTCGGAAGGCGGGTGGCATCTCCTCGGGAGGCGATTTGAGGAAGAAGTTGCTGAAGAGCGAACAAGCCAAGTCGACTGGCCGGAAGACGCGCGCCCAAGACGGGACCTCGCCTGCGCCATCGCGAGCCGTATCACCGACGTTACCCGACGCGATGCAGGTCGATGCAGGAGAAGAAGGGAAGGCTGAAGGTGAAGGCGCAAGTTTGACGTCAAGACCCGCATCGCGGAAACACGTCTTTTTTTGTAATAATATATATTATGTGCTGTTGCGATCGCTCGAGGCAAGTCATACATCGTATCCCTCAACAAGGGTTCTCACCAGTTCCATCAGGTGTTGTATTCCCGATTCCTATTTTTCAAGAACCTCGCCGCGTCGTCTGCCAGCCAACAAAAGAACAAGACGGCGACCACGGCCCCCAAAGACAACAAGACATCACGGATACCCCACATCGCCCAGCTGGACGAAAGGATCACCCACGCGGAGCACTACTATGATCTGATGCTCGAGTCCTGCGAACGCTTGTTTGACAACGAGATCGACCAACATGGGTTCGAGGAGCAGATGCGGTTCATGTTTGGACACAGGGTCTGTCATTCCTTTTCGATCACCATTTCTTGGTGGCTTACGTGCGAAAACGCAGGACGCATACCACATATTCACGATCGACAAGGTGCTCGGTGCGTTCATCAAGCAGGTACAGGTGGTATTGTCGGATCCTCGGTGCCACGACTTGCTCGAGCTGTTGAGACGAGACCGTGGCCTGTTGTCGCCCACGATGCAGGATCAGACAAACAGCCGCCGATTGGCAGAGAATATCATGGGTCCGGACGAGAATATATACCGAATAGATTGGGTGTGTCGTCACAGTTCACGTTCGATCGCGATGCTGATGAAAAGACTCAGATGCAGAGCACCAAAACCATGACGATACAATTGTTAGCCAAGGATGACTCGAAGACGTACGACGCCGAAATTCTCGCCGAGCGATGGCAATCGTACGTTGATGCGTATGTTTCGGTGAGCGTTCTCTCGTTTGCGGTCACCACGCGCGTTGTAGTGACGGAGGTCCTGTCAGGGTGACTCGGAGCAGGGTCTTCCCATGTCTCGACTCCGACGGCCGTTCTTGAAGAGGTGCGTCGACGTTCAAACGTATGTCTCGGTCTTCGTTTCGCCGACGCAAGCACCTCGTTTGTAGGAATCTGCGACCGTCAGTGATGGCGACGACGCCAGACGTGCTTGCTCGTGGGTCGCTCGAGATCCGCGTGTGTGCGCGTACGTACCGGTTGTTTTACGTCCCGCACACGGAAGACTTTTTGTTGCGAGTGCTGAACGAAGAAGAGAAGGCGAAGATGAAGAAGAGGAGGGTCAGATTTAAAGAGCGGCAGAGAGCGTGGGCGAGTGAAGTGGACGCGGGAGGGTGGTTGTCGGAGCGACAGAAGGAAACGAGTGTGGCGCGAGGAGAGGGAACGAAGCCAGCACCTGAGGTGAACGCGGGGGTCGTCGAGGTTGCTGGTGAGGCGGCTACGGCTACGGCTCTGGACGTGGAGGCAAGTTCTGGGCCTAGCGCCGATGAGAATGCGAGTGCGAACCCCGCCGTGGTGGATCAGGACGGGGCGGAACACGATTGGGTGGCGATCGTCGCCGCCACGTGTACTCGAGGCAACATCTCATGACGGACGTGTTTTCGACGCGCGATGTGATCATCTCGTTTCTGGAGTTCGCTTTCTGTTCCTTTCTTTGATGGTTTGTACGGCTTGGTTGGTCTTGCAGCGTTCGTATGGCACTGTCTTGGTGTACCCTGCATTTGGTGCGCAATGATCTAGATTTCGGTTTTGTATACGAGAGTCCTTCGAGGGATGAACGAATGATTCATGTGGTGACTCACTACCACCATCCTATGGTGATGACCCAGCAATCCGCGAAGGCATTGGTTAGATCCCAATGGCTAACTTGAAGAATTCAGTACATAGGCGATGTGGATAATCACTAGAGGTATGAGCGGGTGCTTGCTGCTTCGAAACCTATTATGCGTTGGAGTTGGCTACCCTTGCTCTATGATTCTACGGTCGACGTGTCTCGCAAGGTTCGTGGTTTTGGTCCTCGTGTTTTTTGCAGGTAGCATTGATTCTGCCATCTAGTACCCTGCAGCGGGAATATTTGCAGACCTCTTGCGAGTGAATGGAATATGGTCTGCAAACTTGGCCTCCGAATTTTCAACAGATCGGCTTGATCTGACAACCCGGTGTCAAGATCACGACGCAAAGCGCGAACTTGACATCCCGTCTTCCACTATCAACGGTGGTCAGTTTAAAACCAATGCTACGCTCTTCAAGTTGACAGATCGCCGCCCAGTGCGCTCGTGAAGAGGTCATGTTATTTGTAGTACCTCGTGTATTATATGTACAACGTTGGCTTGTGTAGTTGGCGAGGGTTCCTGACGGCGCCGTGAAACCCGAGGATAGCCGAGCGGTGAGTTTCGCTGGGCGAACGTAAAGCACGTTATCTTTTGATTCCTGTGTCGTCGTTGCCTCACCACGCGACGTCCTTACGAATGCCAAGAGGAGGGCCGAGGCATACCTGAAAAAAAGTTAGGAGGAAGCGTTGTAATGTTGCGAAGGTTGTTATCTCAGCCGGTGATGATTTGAGAGGGATACTAGTGAAGAACGAACAATCAAGCTGACTGGGCAGAAAACCCTAATGCGCGACGCGCTGGCAAGATGGCGGAACCTTACCCGCGCGCGTACTGGCCTCCATGTTGCCGATGGCGACGCAATACAACTTAGGCTCGACGGAGTGGGAACTGACGGAAAGGATGAGTCAGACTTGCCACTCACACGGAGCTGTATAACGATCGTTCGAGTCCTGTAAACGATTGTTTAAAAGTTGGATCAACTTGTCAAGACGGACCCATTTAAAAGACAATTGCAGTAGTTCTCAATGTCAATTCAAGTTTCGCGGCGACTCCAATTGTGAAACGCAGGATGCGCACCTACTATACTATCTACGATCGACAACTCGCCGTTGACGCTCACCCAAGCATGAGAGTATTTCGAGGTTGCCATAATGTGATATATTAATGGGTAGTACTACTAGCTATCGTCAGTGACGATGGCGTCCGGGGTAGCGTTGCGCGAGCTAGCCACAGCAAATAAGAAGACCATTTCATACTTCACCGGCAATTGTACTAATTGTCCATGTTTCCATCGGTATTCCTTCCTCCTGCTCTAAACCATTGTCCTGCCTCCGAGTCGTTGCTCCAAACACGATCGTCGATACGGTAAGTGTCCGACCAGATGACGAGGAGAGGCCAAAATAAGAGTCCATGTCACCTCCATGTTGGCTCTGGATGGAGCGAGCATGCAATTGCCGAATGCTTATGATAAACCGAGGGGTGAGGTTTATCGCGATGACAGAGGACACAGCGCTTAGAGCGAAACCACCCATTCCTTGGGGGAGCATGCGGGCAACACCAAGTAATGCCAGAAGAAAATATTGAAACATCCTGTTATAATAGTTGTCTGTGAGCCCACAGTTTTCGAAGACAGCAGTAAACTCATGAAGACAACTCTATGAACTTACGCAAGGAAGTAAAACACACCATCCCGGAAAAGTAGAGCGACATATCGATTCACTTGCAATTGGGGTGTTACCCTGTGCATTTGGGCTGACTGCATGGCGAATTGGGAGACCACAAGGGCACACATTGTTGTAGCCAGAGTAAATTGGGAAACCACGAGCACTATGGTCCAAGTTGTTGTGTGATATGTTTGCATGCAAAAAGAGAGACCTAGCACATGTGTGACAGTAACTGAACAATCAGAATGATCTTTGAATTAGTGTGATGTCAATGATGTAAAGTAACACAGGCACCTGAGTACTGATCCAGGCTCGGAATGCTAAGGATGAAACCTATTACAATATCAAGGATGGTTTCCACAAGATAGAGTATGAAAAGAATCCCAAGAATTAATTTGGACTGATGAAACATTGCCCAAACACGGAGGATCATTAAAACTATGGTCATCAATATACTTTGCCACTAAATGCACTAAATGACTAGCATGTGGGCAACTCACAGTCTGCAGCACCAAGAAAGATAACAAATGACCAGCCTGATAAAATTGAGGCTAGATAACCTGCAAACCTTCCCTGAACACAGAAGCTATGTAACCCAGGGGCAGTGAAACTCACAACTGTGGAAAAATCAGTTATCATATTGTAGGAAGTGCTGCCACTGACCTCTATTGCACATCTGAGTATGTTCCAAAGAAATTGAATGTGATATGAACAACTCACTATGTATGGTCCAGGTATGAATGTACTCCCAACTTTCAATGATGTTAATCAGTCAAGTCAAATGTACATCAAGGCTTAAAACATACAAAATTCATTATATCTGAATACATATATACATATTTAGTATTATCATGGTAATTCATGATTCTGAGGACTTACATGATACAGAAAATGCCAGAGTAGCGAGCCTGTGGTATTTATAGTTAGTCTGGTTAGTCCTTCGAGTCCTATGAAGCCCCAATATACACACAAGGATATATAATGTAGACACAGAGCTCCAGGGTTTGTTCTATTGTCTCATTAGAAATATTGTTTTAGGAAAGGAACAAGGGAAAAGTTCACTGACCCAAATGAATTCTACCTGCAGAAATGCAATGGGTATCAGGTTGACCACTGCCAGGATACTACTGCCACGCACCTCATTGGAAAATGTCAAGGCTGATCACAACATGAGCAATTAATTTGAGGTAAACAGGCATGCGTAAATTTGTAACTCACCATAGTCATATCCGATGGCAGTTACCACGATAACTAACACATTTTCCGTCAGCTTTGATCAAAAAATGTGCCGAACGAGCATACAAATACAGTAGTTGTATTGTTGAATTTCTTCTAGGACAGATTGCGGAGAAGAGCTCATGACCTCAATATATGGTAATGAGCGACTTCCAAGTCGTTAAAAGCGGCACGGATGAGAAGTTCGAGATGGGGCTCAAATGAGTGAGGATCAAATTGCTCACATGGATCGAGATTTAATAAGCCGAGCGATGTCGCGATGCATCAATGCAGTTCACGCAGAATACCCGCCGCGTAATCTTTCTTTGATAAGCATGAATGATTCATTGTTGTGTGCAGACACTGAGTCAATCAATTCTGTGCCATAGAAGCTACTACTTACGCATTTGAATCAGTAAACGCTACGGGTAGTGAAACCACACTATGTTGAAGTTGTAAAACCAGAATGTCTGCAGGAATTAGTATGTTGTACATATTCGGGTCAGCCCGATGCATCGGGAATGAATAAACTCTTTGAAGCTTTAAATGAGCCTTATGTCATAGATGTAGGGGAAGAGTAACAAAGCATACGATTTGTGACATGGTTGGCTGACATAAAGTGGGCGGGAAGTGCGGCGGCGCTGCGGCGCGGAACACAAACTTGAACCATGACTCGACGGTGCTTACAGGTACTTACTTATATAGCATGTCGGCAATCTCTTCTTTTCTCGTCCCTGTTCACCTTAGATAGTCAGTACCAATAGAGGCCAACAGGCTGTTTTACGAGTCTAGTTATGTGACTGTTAACTCCTCCTGCCATGCGACCGTCGTAGCACCCTCCCTCATTTGTTCCCATGCCCTCCCACCGCTTGCAATACCATGACCACGATGACACCACGACGCTCGCAACAGCCCAGCCATGAAGACCACAATGGAGCCACGCTCTCTCGTCCTCATCCTTGTCCTCGCCCTCGTCTCACCTCCCCGCCTCACCCGCCTTGTTCTAGACGTGTTGATGAGGACAACGATGCAATCATTGCGTTTTTGCCCGATTCCCGTTTAATCTTTACGGCCCAAGACACGACGTTGGCAACAGAAGCATTATCGTCGCAGTCCTTGCTTCACCCTGGACGTGACGAGGACGGCAATAACAATACGATATTCGCACTGTCGCGATTGCTGTATTGTCATTGCGTCCTCGTCCTCACTCTCATCCTTGCACCCTACAGTGCCCACCCGTATCGTGTGCTCTCGTGCACCATCACGTCGTGCCGGGCATTGACGTCTCCGCACAGTTCGGCCTGTGCATTGTAGTTTCGCGTACGCACGTCATCTCTGTCGTTTGGCAGCTGCCATCACCTGTGGCCTCTGGTCCAATATTCCCAACGCGTTCTCGACGCGTTCTTCGACTCTCTCGACCATCGTAACATCCTTCGACCGTCATCCGGTTCTTTGCAGCCCATCGGCTGGTCAGGCAACCCTTTGGTGATACTCGTCACTGTTCACTATCTGCCCAAGGTCTCTAGAGGGTGCTGACTCGCCGCCTGAGTCTACGTTCAGTTTGTCACGTGAAATACTCCGTGCGCTCACACTTACCGTGGTCTCCACGTTGTTTAGGCGCTGCCTAAGTGGGCTGGACAACAAGAACATCGCCCACGTATAAAATGGCAGGTGTAGGTTGGTGTTCAAAGGAATGACGGAGCATTGGGGCAAATGATACGTGTGTTGGCATATGGATTACCTTCGGTTGAGTAAACAGACTGTCAAGTTTGAGCATTTTTGAAACATGCACCTTTCTGCTGATCTCACACTTCCGGTCAACTAGTCTGGTCACCAGAGCAGAAGGGCCTTGTAGGCCTCATTTGGAGGTTGCAGACGGGGCTGAGCCCTGTTACACTTTACGAAACAACTCTGCCTGGTGAAAAACTGTGCCTTACAGCTTCCTGGGCCCAACAGCAAACTTGAATGCAACTTCGAGGATTTCGTTAGCAGAGCACAGGCGAAGTTGGCAGTGTCGTGGCTTGGTCGAGCTGTTAAGATGGGTCCATACGCTGTCCTCGCCGATGAGGCCGGATCAACTTGCCGATGGGTACCAACTGTGACAGCGTCGTTGTGGTGTGGCACTGAGACTCAACAGAAGTGTTGAATGAAGGCGCTAGATACAGAACACCAAGTATACAGTAAGACAGCTGTTGGTCGAGAATGAGTCGAAGACGTACATGAATGCGGACATTCTCGTTGAGTAAAGGCAGTCCGACTGACTGTACGTCAGCGTGTAACACATCTTGAGACGATGTCTTTTACGTGACTTATAATGAAGGGTCGTAGGGGTGACTCAGCCCGTACCTTAGCAAGTTTGAATGAGTTCTTGAAGGCTGAAGTGGCTGCCTCTGTGGGAATGCGGAGATGATGCTGGTGGCAGAGTCGGAGTCACATCAAAATCACAATGAGCTTCGCGTGATTCGGGTGATTATGCCGGCACTGCCGTTACAAATCCCGATTCTTCCTCCTGTTCAACGACGCACTCTTCTATCCACAAGACCAGCACAGCTCGGAAATGCATTCGCCAGCTGCGAGCGGTTCATCACTACCAGAAGTTCAGATCTTCCTGCCTGGAACACAATTTGAGCTCGTTGAATCCGGAGACACTCGCGAAATAGGGAAATCGGTGGCAGATCACGAACGAGCAGTCGTAAACTCTGCGGGGAAGAGACGGCCGGAGAGACAGTTACACGAAGACGATGAAAAGAGCCTGCGTCGTCGCCGGTATGCCACCAAGAAACCGAAACGAAATCACAATGCCATACCTACAGAGCTTCATCCATTGCAAGATTACCTGCAACCTGGGCTGGACGGTGCGCTGCTCTAAAATAGCATGCTCTACGCGAGTTTGAACAATCTCGGAAGTGGTATTCTGTGGAATCAAGTACGTACATAATGCCCGTGTCATGCGTGTGTCGAGAGACTATCCGCACTCTTTACAGTCCGGGGCGCATGTCTGCAGAGACGGGACATCATTTCGCAAATCCCACAAACCACTTTTGGCGCTGCTTATACAACTCAGGTGATCTAATTTATGTTCGTTTCGAATGCAACTTGACGCATGGCGTTCGCTACGTTAGGGATGACCACTAGCTTGATATCTCCGACTGAGGACTTTTCTCTTCCGCAAAAATTCAATATCGGATTGGTGAGTTGGTCGACGATGCCGTGCATTACGACACGATCAATCTCACGAATGTTCTGGAGACTAATCTGGTTGACCGACCGTCGACACAGGTTTGATTTTGAGCAGACTGCGACCTCAGATATGTAGCTTATGATTCCCCAGGCGTGTGAACTCTCCAGAGCTGAAATGGCGGCTTCAGTCCCTCCGTTCCTGGATAAACTCGCGCGTCATCGACCTCGATTTGTGTGCTTTGTTGGAATGGTCATATGGGGAGTCATCCGCAGCAGTCTGGCCAAGATACTGCAACAAGGTACGGGAATTCGCACAGAAAGGGGAAATAACAAGCGAAAGAACCAAATGGGTCTCCAGACATACAAGCTTGTCTATGGGGATACTGGGGGTGAGGGTGGCACGGGCTCTGTCACATTCAGCGATGCGTGCTCACAACCATGTGGACATAGAAGGCTTGACCAAGGAAACATTGCTTTTCGTTACGCCATGTACGTCTGGGCGCGTCGTGCAATACCAGGTCTGTCCCATTTCACGTCTTGCTTCGATTCGCCTAACGAGCATTGTACCACAGTTGTCCGATAAGATAGCATTCTTCACAGAACTATGTGCCATGATAAGAATGCCGCCATCGGAAATTAACAGTTCGGGAATGGAGAGCGTTTTTTGGCATACCACACCTTGAAAGTCATGTAGCACTTTAGGGGTTGAATGAATGTTGATGTTTCAGGCACTCTATCGTGCCAGTGGTTGTTTAGATCTTTGACTCCACCAGTCTATGCAGTATGCGAGAGATAATACCAATTGGGGAGGGTAACCACAACGATGAGCGCCACGGAGTGTGACCTCGATCCGACAGGAGTTGTCAGTGGGGACTTGTGCCTTGGCATCGTTGTCGGATGGATGGTATTTATGAAACTTAAAGGATGAGAGTAGGTCATGTTCGACTGTCAAGGATGCATGTATGTGGAGAATGAACAACACGAGTTTATACACCGCTGGCTGGACTGGGGCCGTGGCATAGACGAATCGAGTCCCCCATTTTCATGCTTCTCTTTTGGCCTTCCTTTTTTGACTGGCATCTCCCTGGCCACGAGGACAACCAGGCGAGTGACATGTCAATGCGTTCCATAAATACCCAAGAGTTCGACGGAACACGACTGTGGTCATCTGGCTCGGCAGAGGGTAATGATCGAGAGGGAATCAACTTGGGGATAAGAGGACATCAGGGTTTTAGCGAGTCATGTGTCTCGCGGTGAATTGGTGTGATGTGCAAATTAGTTTCCACTATGACAGCGCTACACTCGTGCTTGCGGAGGGAAACGGGGACAGTTGAGCGTGTACGAGTGTACGGGCGCGAACGAGTATGATGTGATCGGCAACAAAGGCCCATCTCATTAGGCGAGGGATGGATGCGTCATTGCCTTGGTTTGAAAAACGACGGTGACGGACGGCTGACTTGCAGGGACGACTCGTCTGCATCGTATCCGACGCTTGACAATCCGACGTAGTGTGCTACTAGGGACAAGAGAAGAGGAGAGGAACAAACAGGCCGTCGAACATTAGGTTGGCAGCGCGAAAAGATCCGACCGGACTAAAAGCGAGGCTTCATCTTTTTGGGGAGATACAAGGTGACGTGTATTGCCGCCATACATCTACAAGCGGGGGAAAATGAGGAATGAGAAAACGAGTATTTCAATGCAAGAAGCTAGAGTAACATGAAAATGAACGCTAGAAGGGTTCGGCCATTGGTTTATTCGACATGACAGAATTCGACGACAGAATAGAAAATTAAGGCCAAGTACGTGGGTACACGAGGAAAAGAAAACAAGACGCACACTACGGCCACTACCCTCTCTGCGATGACCATGTCATGTATAGTACTCCTTGGGGAGCACAGTGCTCAACACATTCGATCAGCCCTCCGGACTCCACACACGTTTGACTGCCAATATCTTGACGACGGCAGAGCCACCTGAGCGCGTCGCAGTGATCTTGCAACCAGCTGGGTGGTCGGTAGCAGTATCGGCGCAGCACTATGGCCGTCACTCTCACGGTGGGCCATGCGGTGAAGATGTAGTCTCGTTCTCGACGTTCTAGGTTGACAGCTGAGTGCCAGTGCTGAGTTTCTACCCGTGCCTCGGGACATTAACATTTTGGCAGATCAAGTCACGTGACACTCTCGGCAACCCGACCGTGTTTGAGGCCTTCTCTAGTACTAGCTCAAACCACTGGGAGACAGTAAGCGTGAACAGGACTGTGTTTGAGCGGCCAACTGGACAATGCTACTGCTGACGAGTTGCCTGACTCAACCAGACTCACAACCCCATCTCGGGCCACCCTCCTGCTCGAGCAAGAAGGCTGCCAATGCACTGTGAGACTAGGAGCTCCTGTCGAGCGTGTTGCGCATCTTTGACACTATCAGCAATAAGGGGAAGACACTGCCCCTCTTCCTCGATGCTCCCAGCTGGATCGGCGAGAACCACACCAACACACGCGTTCATCACGGTCTCGCTCGCGATGGATTGTTTCTCAGCGAGGAGCTTTCGACGTACTCGCACGCTAGCACACATCACTGGCACCCCATGGCCAGAGCAAGGGCCGTGACGCGTCCTGTCCAAGTTGGCGTATGCCATCCATTCAATCGAACAGTTCGCCATCAACTGTGTTCTTCGCCTACGGCACGACCATGCCAAAATAGAAATCACAACACTCCATCTCTGCTGAGCTCTAGACCCGCCTAGCGCCTCTTTCGATTCTACATGTAAATCACTTACGCCGACACTCAAGGGCCATGTCCGATGACATGGAAGGTTTTGAATCCCACATCAATAATCAGCGTGCGTGCAACACTGACAAGTATCCCGAAACATGCTGCGCCAAGAATACGTCCCTCATTTCGTTTTGGGTGGCTGCCGAATGGAGTGACAGACCGCAGCGGAAGTTACAGGTGAGACTTCGAACCTGACAGAAGATCTGGAACCAAGATTATTAGATAGATGGCTAGATTTATTTTAAACCACAGGCACCGAGCCGAACTCGTTCGTCCACCCATGCCCCGTTCCGAACCTTATCGGACTACTAATGAACATGTCATTTTATCTTGCTATCTGTGTACTTAAGCCCATCTGCTCAGACACAGGTATATCCAGTTCGCCAACAAGACCTTTCTCAGATAAAAAAACATGCCGGAGCAAATCGTTTTCTATCACGATGCTGTCAAGGTAAAAACTAAACTATTACAAACTTGCTCGCGATAGGCTGATATCCGCCGTTCAAGATATCGCCTTTTTGTCATAGGGTGAGTTGGTTGTTTAGTCGCGTAATCAAACCCTAATCATCATGGGCTTACAGGTCGAGATTGCCCTGCTGGAGTCTGGGGCATCTTACACAGCACACGGGTTTAATGTTTACAGCAAACCAGCGTGGTTCGCCCAACTCAACCCAGTAACAGGAAAGGCAAGTCGCAATATGCATCTTCCGCACCACAAGAACACGTTCAAACCTTGATTGCGTTTATAGATTCCAGTGATTACCTATGGGGGACCGGTCGTCCACCCCGAGGAACCATCCCCACTGTCTTTCAAGGTCTTGGAATCCGTCCTCATCCTTGAGTTTCTCGCCGATATCTTCCCCGACTCCAAGCTTCTCCCTCCCGTGTCCAACCCGATCGCCCGCGCCCGCGTTCGCTTCTTCATAGATACCGTTACGCGTGCTTTGGATGCTCCCATGCTGGATTTCTTACTCAAGGGTAACTCTGAGGCGCAAGGAAAGATTGTCGAGGGATTGGAATGGATCCAAACCTTACTTCCGGACCCAGATGCAGTCGACGGAGGAGAGTTTGCGCTGGGAAAGGACTTTACCAATGCCGACTGTGCGGTTCTGCCCATTCTGGTTGTATTCGAGCTCATCGCCAGGACGGATCTCGGGAAATTCAAACCTGGGGAAGGGAAGAAGCTCGGGGAGGTGTTGGCATCGGAGAAGTTTGAGAGGTTGAGGAGGTATCGCAATGCCCTTTCGGCAAGAGAGAGTGTAAAGAAGGTGATCGATATCGTAAGCGTTTTACCTTGTTTCGTGTCTGTAGTGAATGTTAATCGCTTTTTCCGGGCTTCCAGGACCGTATCGAGGGTGTTTGGAGGACTCAGTTCGCCCGAAACTGAGGCAGAATATTCTGTGACTAGCAGAATTTGAGAACCTGTACCTCGTTGATGTTGCATAGGTTGTACTTATAGGGACTTGCGAATGGTATTTTCAGAACGTACTTATGACACCTCGTACAAGTCGTATGGTTAGTCGGTCGGCCATGTCAATAACCGCGTCGATTTGCGAATTGCAGATTATGTTTGATCTCAACGAATGCCGGTCGTGATGTTGACCATAGCAATGGAGGTCACTGGCACCCTTTCCTGTTGGAGTGTTGCGGCAACGACTCGGACATCTTGCTATGATTGGATTGGCAGTCACGTATATCACAGCATCTCGAAAAACCGCGCAAGACATGCATCGAGCTAACTACAATGCGCGCCGACCTGAAGGAACTTTTGACGCGGTCATCAAATTTTGCTTTGCGATCTTCAGACACAGGAGGACTCACCTGGGTTTTAATCCTACGTGTGAGGTTTGATTCAATAAAAGAACTGCCCGCAATCCACTCAGTGCCTCAAAGGGTACCCCAGATAGAAAAACGCGACACGATTACGAATAGGAAAATGATGAGATTGATTTCGCACGCGTCTCAGACATGCTTCCCGTGCAATTCAGTAGTCGATGAACTGGTTTGCCAGATGATTCGGCGGACCCATACGAACTCCTTGAGGATGGCACAGCATCTACCAGCGGCTGTTCCCGCAACGTCTGGGTGAAACGCGCCAACAATGTCAGGTACAGAAACGAATCCAGGTGATCGACGTTCTTCAAGGAAAGGTCCGTCTCGACCTAAAGCTGGATTTGGTTCGCGACGACGTCCATGGGCATGAAATACTTGAACGCCGACTTGAGCTGGTCGCAAAACTTGACGGCCTCGGACATGGTCAAGTCGCTCAGTTCGCGCGCAGATATGATGGCGCCCCCCTGCAAGGCGAGTGAGCGAGGAAGAGCAGAGTTGGAGATGAACGACCATAGGGTACCAAAGGAGTCGTTTGCGCTATGGCGACAAATATTTCGTAGTTGTTATCTACATCGGCAGCAGTGAAGCCACCTAATCCAGTAACCCGTCGATGTTACCATAGGCTGTGGGAGGGTAGAAATGGACGAGCAGGAGAAGGTCATACAGCTAGAAATGGATGAGCGATGGAAGCGAAGGTGGAGATGGAAGGGAGAAAGACTTATTGTAACTCTGCAACGCCCTCCTCGTTTGTGAGCGCAGGCAATGGGAAAGAGGTAAGCAAAGGCCAGAACAGTGTAAAAATTACAGGCCAACGGGTGTAATGAAATCAACTAAGTGAAACGTATTACGACGGGATTTCCAACAAGGCGGGTATCTGGAACTCGATGCTATGTTTTTTTGCTTAGGCATCGGCGCCCAGTTCTGTCACCTGTAAATTCAATCAGTTGTCATCACAGCATTCCCTAAAATTCAAGCTCCGCGTTAGCACGTACTGGTGACCAGCCCGTCTATGAGGCACGTGCCGCGATCCTGCGGATGAGGCAAACCGTCGATAGACGGTCTGGTAAATTTCGTTGCAGGGCAAAGGGGATTGCGGATTCGTCATCACACGTGATC
>JBBPTO010001396.1:0-16056 GCA_038094155.1 Pulveroboletus cf. aberrans
CACTCCTCAACTGGTATTCCCTTCCACTCCTCTTCAACTCTTACCCACAATTCATGAATCCCATTAGGAGGGTTTTTATGCTCTACAAGCTTTCTTTTGAGATAACCCCAGAGGTGTTCAATAGGGTTTAGGTCAGAAGACTGTGCAGGCCAGATCATAGTACTAAATTCCTGTTCTTCTACCACTCTTTGACTCTTTTGCAGGTATGCTTGGGATCATTATCCTGCTGACAAATGATGTCAGGAGGATTAAGCCTATAATACTCCAGTGTTTGCTAAAGTTCATCCTTCAAAATCTGAAGGTAAAGGTCACCATCCATCCTACCATCAATCTTGGTGGCAAGTCCCACCCCCTTTCAAGTCATACAGCCCCACATCATTAAGGAACCACCACCAAACTTTAGAATTCCTTGCATTAGCCAATTACTAAGCCCCTCACCTGCCTTTTTCCATGCCCATTTGTGCCCATCTGACCCTAGACAATTGATTTTGGTCTCATCTGCCCATATCACCTTCTTCCAGTGCTCCAGAGTCCAATTCTTGTGAGCATAAGCAAAGTCCAAATGAGCCTTGTGATGTCTAGCAGAGAGGATAGGATGCTTGAACTTGACCACAGCCTTCATACCAGATTTTTTCAAGTGAAGATGGACTGTACTGGCAGAGAGGGGTTGGTTAATAATTTTTGTAAGGGATTTGGTCACTTGAACAGCATTTTCAGCTTTGTCAGAGGTAATAAGGTGTTGGGCATGGTGAATATTGGTAGGGGAAAGCTTGCAAGGGTGGCCTTCCACAGCTTTGGAAAGGATGAAATGACTTTTGGAGCAAAGTTTGGATATAGCAGAAGGGCTGACATCAGTTTGCTTGGCAATGGCTTCACCAGATTGGCCAGCATCAAGCAAAGGAAGGATAGAATTTTGTTGAATAAAAAAAGAGATCTCACCATGATGGTGGTTGAAAACTAAGAGGTGTGTGAACTTTTTTAAACTCAGACATACTATTGGCATGTATTTCTTTGTTTGTACAAGCAAATACAGCCAATTATTCTACTACATAATTATGATCCTGGTTACCAATTCAAAAGCTCAAAAACTCTTTCCATGACATCACTTGTTTTAAAATGGTCATATCTCTGCACCATTTGAATACTATCATGTGTTCCAGGAACCAATTCAATAGCCAGGAGTATGCTCCATTTATAACCCCACCAAAGCTAAGTGAAATTCCTACAGGGGTATGCAGCATGCATCACACACTGCAAATAAGACAAACATGGAAAGGGTTTTTGAGCTCACTGTATGTTGAAGAGGGGGTGAGTATAACTTCAGAGTAACTATGAAGGGCATGTAGTTGTGAAGGGGTGAACAAGGCTTGAATTTATCATATGTAGTGTGCCAACATGAAGCATTGCCAATAATATATAGCAAGTTTCAAGTGGTCATGACACTGATAGATTTCTGACATGATCTTGAGGTCAGTGCACATAGTCATATCAAATTGACCTCCTAATTGGATGAATTATTGAAGGAATGTGGTGTGATTGTGTTCCAGCCATACAAGAAGCTAATAATCCTACAAATAAAATGGGAGTTTCAAACAAAGGTGGTCATCAAAGTATCTACAGATGCTGTTCATCACCTCTGTGTGTCCTCAAGAAAAGGTAATTTGACATCACAAGGCAAGTTGCTTGAATCAGGTGGTTCAGGAGTATCACCCACTGGAGGATCAGGGAGTTTGAAGAGATCAACTCTATAATGCTTAGGAGCAAGTTCTTCTTAGTTATGCTCAAATAACCAGAAGCATCTGAATGGATTTTCGAACTCAGTGCTGCATGTTTGATGATTACAGTGAACTTTAAATTATTTGACTGACTTAAATGAGATCTGAGCAGGCTCTTGCACTGAAACTCATGACTGAATATCACTAACCAAAGCAGTGGTTTTATACCAATGTGTTCATCCATAGAATCATTGAGGGCTTGTGGACTTTGCAATGGTAGGCAAAACATATCACCTATTCTCAGAGTCAGAGGACCAGCATGGGGGCTAAAAGGGAAGCCAACACAAGGCTTAACACAGTCTAGAAGATACTATGAAAATGCATTGATAAAATAAAGGAAGTACATATCTGTTTAACAGAGATTGTATGGCTGATCTGATGCTCTTCTGGGCATAATGCCATGACATTAACACCTTATATAGAACCTTGTAAACAAGAGAATACAAATTGAAGACTTTACTGCAGTTTCTTTTTATTTTTCTCAATGAAAATCTTGATAGCAAGGATATACATAGATTGTGGTGAAGGTGATGAGAACTTGGAACTTCAAGCTACTTTTGGACCACAGGTGCAGATCTGTTCAAGAAACTTCTTTCTCCTTTGCAACTAATTTCATCAACAAATGGCTCAGGAGTCTGCATGCTAATTAAACAGGTACATGGTCAAAACCCTGCATTGCACTCATGAGAGCAACATATACATCCATTACTTCAACAGCTTACCTCCATTCAAACCCCTTGTCATGCTCATCATTCTCTCACCATGCTCACTGCTACCAACAATTCAGCTGACTCATTGTTTGGCTTCCAGTCAAACAAAGTAGGTAGCATTGAATGTACTTGTATTCCCCTTCTTGATTATATGTGATCACTAATAAAACCTGGACAGAATTAATTTCATTAATCAGGGCTGTTAATTTGTCCTCTGATGACATCAATTGTTTTATTCACAGCTATGTTGACCTCACCCGTGCACTGACCGACTCATCCACTGTCATTTCTTTGTCCCTTTCCCTTCCATTTCCCCAGCTATATCTTTTGTGTCACTTTATTCTGTTTCTGATGCCCTACAATCAATGCTGCTGATGCCACCTCTACTATCAATTCTGTGCAGATCATCACCCACACTCATGATTCAGAGCCAGCTCAGCTGCACCCTGTCACACCTGTGCTTATCTTTATGCCTCTTGTTGCAGTGCCTACTCCTGGAGTCCCAGCCAATCACTATGCTACCTCATATGAGGGGGTTTTCTTTCTGCTTTCATTGCCCAACATTGCAGGCCCATACTACCTGATCATCAAGGAAAGGTCTGTTGGAATCATTGCCAAATGGTATGTGCTTGATTTTCAGCATGATATGACCTTAATGTTTTACTGAATAATATTTACATGCTAGGAACCATGCCCCTCCTTCTGTCACTGATGTCAAAAGTGTAGTATTTCAGAAGATTTCTTTTATTGCTATTTAATGGTAATCCATGGAATCTGCTATTGAGCACAATGTTGCTGAGTATGTGCATGGATTTTTAGCACCATAACAAGTGTACAATACTTTTTTGTAACCACTGTACCATGATACTCCAAGTGCCAGATGAGAATCAGAATATTGTCATATATATATAATGGATTACCATAGGTGCACTAGTACAAATCCCAATGACTGCATGGAAACTGGCCATGACCAATGGTGAAAACACTGAGACAAGCCGACATGCAAACTGGACCAAACTCTGTACTAGGGGCAACTACAATGTACAGGTACAAGGGTGACTCTGCTATCTTTACAGTAAGTGGTGGCAATATATATGGTATGACACATGATTAGAATACTACTAGGCTTACAGTGTAGAGGTGTCAATTGTGTACCACTATCAATGTTTTTGGTGCCTCTAATGAGCCAGATCATATATGCAACATCTCTCAAGTTACTGACAATGCTGCATCATACAGTGACTCCAAAAACCCTTTCAATGTTTGACCTTGATGTAGAGTATGCATTGTTGTGCAAAATATCACTTAGCTTTGCAGAGACCACATATAGTACTTACCTCTGGCTACAAAACAGTTTCTATGTCATGTGATTTGGTCTAGTGGCTGTGGAGATATGACTGTTTGAAATCAACAATACCATTGAAAGGGTTTTTTTCACTTTTGAAATGAACAGGGTATTTGAGTATAATTAGTACTTGGTATAATCTCCTTTGGCTCTAAGGACTGCCTGAATTCTTCTAGGCATGCTTTCAATCAACATCTGATACTCTTCAACTGGTATTTTCTCCCACTCCACCTCAACTCTATCTCACAACTCACAAATCCCATTAGTGTATGTAGTGTCTTAGAAATACTTGATTGAATGCACAGAGTAAATCTCCTATCATGGACTATAATTTTGATGAAAGGTTCATTATACTTTCAATAGCTAATTATGATTGTGACATTGATCTTCCATTTTCTCACTCATTCCCATGCATTCCAGTCACAACCATGGCTCATTCTAAAGTATATGCTACATCAGAAGAGAGGGTATTGGTAGCTTGGCACTATCAAGCTTCATATTATGAAAAGCATGTCTTTCAAGTTGTACCCTATATTCTCAGGCAGTTGGTAGTCTATGTAAGCTAAGGCACAAGGCAGTGCATGGTAAAGTCAGTGTGAAAACAGAGCAAGGTGGTTGTTAAGACTTGGTCATCCTTCTCACTAACTCTGGTCAGAGATCAGAGGTCAAAGAGGAAGAAATTGTATCTCCAGTGATGGAGTTACACTGGTCATGGTCAGAGATTTAGAGAGTCATGTCCAGAGAGGTAAAGGATTGGCACAGGACTTATGTGTCTTGCTCTCACACTGTCATGGCCTTCTTGATCAGAGATACATAGGAGAATCCAGAGAGAGATCAGATAACTGTCTAAGTTGATATTCAGCCTGAGATGTCTACATACAAGATACAGGCTTTTACATATAGAGAGTACTGCAGACTAGTAATGGAGGGTTGAATGACTAAAGCAGTGGAGGTTGGATAACTAGGTGTGGAAGCTGTGCTATGCAGTGTCAGAGGGATCAGAGAGGGGATGTACAACAGCTAAAAACCTCAGGATGAAGTCCTAAGCAAAAGTGTAGGATGTAAGTGTAGGTCTTGACCCAGGGAGTTGCAAATAGAGAAAAAGAAAAGCAAAAGGACTATGTAGATGGCTCACAAAGTGTCCACATAATGCTGAAAAACTGAGTCTGGCTTCCCCCTGTTTAGTAGGGGCTAGAAAACCAACTATAGGTGTTGCAGAACTTGGACTGTAGTAAAGGAAATGGAAGGGGAAGCTGGACTTCTGGCTTAGAATATGTGGTAGATGGATTGTATGATGGTGGTGGTAGGATACTTCAGTAGCTACCTAGCAATGCACAACAAAGATGTATGAAAAACAAGGTAAACCAGCAGTAAAACAACTGATCTGGTGCATGAGAAAGTGATCTGGTGCGTGGGAATCTGGAATCTGGTGGACCAGAAGGGTATCCTGTGCACATGAATCTGGGTCTGGAATGTCAAATTGAAAGAAATGGTAGACAAAACGTAGACAGGTTAAAAACTGACCTTCAGACAACTACCAGATTGACTTGGATCAGGATAGGCTGCAGAGCAGTCTCGGATTGACTAGAGTGCAGGATAGGGACTATAGATGGCTAGAAATGACTTGATATCACTGTAGGAAAATGTAGTTTCATACAGTGAGACTAAACTAAATATGAAACAAGAGTGGAATGTAATCTTACATACAATGGAGGTTCAAAGGAATGAAGTTACATATAGACAGATATTGCACTGGAGGGATGTGCAGAGTTGTGTTGGAGACAGCAGAGTTGTTGTGTATGTGGGTGGCACATTTTTCTTCCAAGCCACCTCCTTCACTTGAGCAATGTCTGCATTGAGTACTCTTCAGTTGTCACATCACGGCCTAGTCATTTGCAAACATCAGCATGCACAACCCTTAGAATAATGTCTGACTGGATTACATGACAATAGGTTTTAAGGTAGCCAGGCTGACATTCACAGTTGAGGGAAAGACCAATGAAGACACAGTAATTATTCTATGCAATCTATGGCTTATCACTCACATCAAAGACTGTGATGAATGGGATCAGAGACAGGATGCAGTGAAGGCAGTCAGATACCAGAAGGAAGATGATGCAGCACAAGAAGAAGAGCACCAGTACAGTGATAAAGAAGCTGAAATGAAACAAGCAAAGTGGAATGAACACAAGAAATATATGAACAAGTTGTTGTATATTTCAAATTGCCCACTTCCCACTTTTAGCCCTAATCCACTCAATCCACCTGCTCATCCTGCCCAATATTCAGGACTGCTTATTTTCTATGGCCATGTTCTGGACATTGGCTCTTTATCACACTTCCAGCCTCACTTTGGCCTTTGCCCCTCTGGCTATCAGACAGCCATGTTTCACATCCTGTTCCCCTTCCCACTTTCTCTGTGTAAATCTGTTCAATTCCAGTTGCTTTCAGGCACATCATTACTCCACTGGAATATAAATCTGCTTGCTTACAGCTGAACAGTCACCTAGCAGATCGTGTGCACACAAATTCTGTGGCAGGTTCCAATTAGAGGGCTACTTATTTGGGTGCAGCTAGCATCTTCAAATAGACACTATTTCCACCCACATTAGACCATGCAGAAGACAATAGCATGAAACACCAACATCTCTTTCAGACTGATGGCAAATCCTGCCCATGCATTCCTGCATCAGATCAAAATGTACTCTCCAACATCTTTCTAGTCTATACTGTCTTCCTCAGCTGAGAAAAACACTTTGACCCAGCCATCTGCTGCAAAGCCAAATGCACCTGGGACAACAAGTGAGACACATACTGCAAGATAGTCAACAAGGCCCTGTGAATATGCAGCAGAGAAATCCTGGTCTGCAGACAATGGCAAAAAGAGGATAGCTGCATGGAAAAACATGACAATCTATATGACTGCTCTGGATGTAGAGCCTACATACATGAAGCTAGCAGCTGCTCTTTTGTGCAACCAGAAACAACCCAAAATGCCTTGTAAGGTAGCAACATAGGAGCACATCTTAAGAGACATGAATCTACCCATGCATTTCACACACATCCCACAAGGCTTACAACAACGTTTCAGAGTAGGATATCCAGCCATCAAATGAGTTCAAATTTCCTCAAACAGCATGTCCTTCATTTTATCAGAATGCATTTCATGACATAATACATAAAGGAGTTTTCAAAGGTAGATATATTGGACTGTTTTTACTACATATAATAGAAGATGTAATCAGGCCTTTTCAAAGCATCTTATTCTTCTTAATTCTCAAAGCTGGATGCCCCAGAAATTTCAGACTAAGTCAGAACTTCTCATTTCCATATTAAACCTCCAGCTTCTTTCCCTTTCCATCCATTAATCAATCCATTACCACAGAATTATTTCCATGCACTTGGAGCATGTTTGCAGCCATTTATCTGCTTGTAGTGAATCTCCCTCCAGGCTCAGAAGCATCCACAAGATATATTGCAGAGTCCTATTGCACTGTCTTACTACACTCATTACCAGTACATTCTTTTCTTCCCATTTTTCCCTAGTTTTCTATTTCTTTCTTTTGGTTTCTTACACTCAAGTTGAGGTCACATGAACTTCAGTCGCACATTACATGACTTCAGATCACATGATTTACAGTCACATAGCCTGATTACATGATCTGATTACATGGACAGTCACATGCTCATTCCAGAAGATTCTGAAACCTTTTAGTGTCTGACTCATTATAATTCTGTAACATTTCATGACCTTTCAGAGCATTCTTCTGTCATGACTCATCATGACTTCTTATGACAAATTTGGGGACTTCTATTGATGACTCAGCAACTTCTATTGGCTGGTTCTAAAGTGGCTGACTGAGCACATTTCAAATACAGTGCTTCTATTGGCCAGCTCTAGAGCAAGCTAACAGATCTGAAGTTCTTAGATGTTCCATAACATTCTATGACCTTTCATGGTTACTATACATGAATGGCAGGACACAAACCTGACCATACATTATCTGTCTATATAAACTGCCCAATAGATAGCCCAAGAACTTCAGATAGGTACTTGTGGCATTCTCAGTCACAATCTCTTGTCCACTACTCTAGACCTCTACTAGCCCCCTTGCTGGTGCACACTGCATAGTGTCTCATCTAGACTGCCTAGTTATTGGTGTGTTCTCTCTTGTTTTCAGTGTGAGCTGGTAACTCCTGTATAGGTGGCTGGTCAGCTTCAATTACAATGGCCCACAGTGGTGGTTAGCACCTCAGAAACAGAAGACTATGTAGACATCACATTTGTATAGCCTTTGGAGCAGCACCATTCTGTGGAGCCTATGGGCAAATAGCAGATGCAGGAGTTAAATATTATGGGCACAAGGCATCAGACCCTCTAGCAAATGGATTGATAACCTGGTAGAGTCATGCTGATAAATTCCAGTGTTGTGTTGTGGGACCTTGGCTTCACTTTATGTGATGCACCCCAGTTCCAAGTTTCAGTGGTTGATCCTGTATTTGTCAGAGGTTCAGAGTTAAGTTATCTAGACTTGGAGAAGAATGGAGATATCCATTGGAGTTTGGCAGGGAGCCAATCATCAAGCTGATTGAAGAGAGAGAATGTTGAGTGCTCAATTCAACATTACAACTGGAGATATGTACAGTGGAGATGGTATAGTATCAGGGATGGAGAAAGGTACAGAGCATGGGATCTGACCAAATACAGAACAAAGACATAATGTAAAAGATATCTGGAGGTCCAGAGGAACTGAGATGCATAATTGATGTAAACACACCAGAGGAAAGAGTGGAGTTGGTGCTTGAAGAAGTGCCTGAACTGGCACAAAGAAATACTAGCAGCTGAAAACCAGAAATTGAGCTTACCCATAGCATTCACAGGGGTGACTCACAGAGGATCAACAGATGAATTCAGTAAAGACTGCGCTACTCCAATTCAAGACTTGTCAAATAACAGCATTCACTTCACACATGATGCCACTTTTACCTATGCAATAGCAGACATAGAAGAAATCTTAGAAGCCCTTGGAATACCATGGAAGAAATCCAAAGATCAACCATTTGACCCATCAACCATCTACATCAGCTTTGTGTGGAATCTAGAACAACACTTCATCACTCCCAGTATAGCAAAATCAGAGAAATATGCACAAGCTATTTCAGACTGGATTGAAAGATCTAGGTATACATTGAAACAAGAACAAGAACTTTATGCAAAACTCCTACATGGAGTAGCCATTCTGCCACATGGTTGCATGTACCTTACTGGATTGAAGAGCATGCTAATATCTGAAGCCAAGAAGCATTTCATTCCTCAACATGCATTGATAAAGACCTGCACTGGTGGCTACAATGCATTCAGGCAGACACAGTAGACTGCCCTATCATGCCACTGCCCACTTATGTTAACCTACACACCTTTTCAAATGTCAGTTCTGAAGTTGAAATCTGTATCATCATCAGCCAAAAATAGAAAGCCTGAAGACTTATCTCTGGCTGGTCCATGCTACATGGCAGCAAGGACATTGGATGGGTGGAAGCAATTGGATTTGAACTACTGGTCCATGCTATTGACTCTATCATACATGAGCACTGCCACATTGCAGTGTATGGAAACAACTTCAAAGCAATTGATGGCTGGAAATTTGGCCACCACAAAAACACAGCAATCAACAGCATCTTCTATCACATTTTCCAACACATTGAATCTTTTCCCCACCTTCTCAGTGTTGTCTTTGACTATGTTTCTGCTGCTGCCAATCCAGTAGATGGCCCCTCCTGTGGAATTTATAGCCCCCATGAACAGCTTCTACCAACCTTCCTTGTCTCTGAGAAAACGTGTGAGTTTATTATTGACACCAGCCTCCCTCCCTTCTCAAAAAAACTCACTGCACTGAAAAATGGATACTATCCAGCTGTAGCAACCAATACCCTCCATAATGCATGAAACAGACAAGCAGAAAGGGAGAAAACTCATTCTGATACCCAGCTCAAGAGTGAGCTCATCATCAGTGTTCTCCAGAAAAATTGACTCAGTACCCTCCTGCTTCAACTCTCTTCTAGCTGCAACTTTTCCTCTAGGCTCAGAAGTGAGCTCTAATGCATGACTGCATCTCTACTAACCCAACCTGCACCCACTATTCTTTCCTCTATGCCCACATTGCCTGGCCAAAGACAGGCTTCATTTGTGAGCATCACTGGATTTCATTAACCAGCCATCCAGAGGCCAAATCTCAGTGGGTATAATCAATGAGGGCCTTGACTGCATACTCAAAGTCATGTATGCATCATGGGCAGAAAGCACCAAGAAGCTGTACAGTATGGGATTAATAATATTCCATGTACTTTGTGACATGAAATGAATTCTGGAGTCAGAACACTGCCCAGTCTTTCATACCCTCTTTCTTATATTTCCATCAAGCTGTATAAGTGCTTATTCTGGCTCTGCCATCAGCAACTATGCAGCAGGCATATGAGCCTGGCATCTTCTACATGGACATTCCTGGCCAATCAATCAAGATGAACTCAAACTTGCCCTTCAAGGTGCCTTCTGTCTTACCCTCCAAGCTTTGAAATATCCTAAGTGGCCACCTTTCATAGTAACTGTCATATTCCATGCAACTGAGTCAACTCTGACCTCCAGAACAACTCAACTAATACCTCCAGTGACTTCTCACCAACTCCTAACCTCTGAAACTCCGGACTTATCCTAGATACCTTTACATACTTTCCTTGTTCTGTATTTAGATCAGTCATGCTCTTCTGATTCCTCTGACCCTGTGCAGCACACCTCCAGTTATGATCTCTCTGCCCTCTGACCCACCTATTTCCATAGCCTCCAACTTCCTCCATATATATACTTCAACTTTGCATGTAGATAGCCTCAGTTTGAATATCACCTTAGACTACTCCTTTGTTCTCTCTCTGAAACTTCCTCTGATGCATCTCTGATCAAGAAGGCCATGACAGTGCATGGACATGACACACAAGTCATGTGTCAAGCCTTCATGCTATTGTCTGGATCTCCGGCCATCTCTGGCCATTCATCCCTCTTGACCTCCAATCTCCGACCAGAGTTTGAGCAGAGGAGATCCAGTCTTAACAGTAACAAATCTATGTCTCCTATAGAACCATCTCAACCTCAATGACCTGTTTGATGCAGCCATCTTTCATGTGTAACCACCATCTTTCATTGCATTGCAAGGTTTGGTGAGTTCACTGTCCCCACCATATCAAAATATGATCCAATGAAATAGATTTCAAGGCAAAATATAGGATTTTTGCAAGACCACAATGAACTTTCCATAACAACATTCCATCTACTAACCACAAAATGCATGCCTGAGAGTGAAGACATCCAATGTGTGTTGAGATTCTGTGAATCAAACACTAGGTCCAGTGCTTTGTTAATACAGGCAGACCATAGTGGTAATACACTATTCATGTTACTAAAGATACAGGTTGACTATTAGGCTTGACTCACTAAGAAGTTAAACCTAATTAAAGTGTAATATTAATTACACTTCAGGGTTGTGTCATATTCCATACATTTGAGTCAACTCTGACCTCTGGGACAACTCTGCCAATCTCTCCAGTGACTCCTTGCCAACTCCAGAACTCCTTTCCTCCAGACATATCTCAGATACCCTTATGTACTTTTTTTATTCTGTATTTAGTTTAGCTTCACCCCTCTGATCCCTCTGACACTGTGAAGCACAGCTCCAGCATATGACTTCTTTGACTCCATCTTACTATATATCTACATTGCCTCTGATTTCCCTCTGTATATATACTCTGATGCTGTATGTAGATACCTCAGCCTGAATATCATCCTAGACACTCTCCTCTTATTCTACTCCAGACTCTCTGATGTGTCTCCCACCAAGAAGGCCATGACAATGCAGAGATGTGACATACAAGGCATGCATCGAGCCTTTACCCCTCTGGACCTTCAGCCATCTCTGGCCATTCCTTCCCTTTGACCTCCGATCTCTGACCAGAGTTTGAGTGGAGGAGATCTGGTCTTAACAGATTGACCATATGATGATTTAGATGCAGTCTTTATGACTCAGCTATGATGTCATTGGTCTGGAGCTTTCTTAGCTCCACATTGCTGTGTTGGGCCAATCCAGACTCGACTCCACCTGTTTGAAATAAGTGGAGCAGCATGACTGATTCTATGATGTCATTGTGACATCATTGACCTTGTTCTAATTACATTGCATACAAGTACATACAGATTCCTGAATGCATTTAAAGGTGATAAGCACCATGATGTAATTAATAATGAGATTCATTTCCCCTCAAGATCATCTTCTAAGAAGCTCTACAAGGGTTGATCTCATCAATCTCACCTAACCCAAACTTGGTCATAAGAACTTTGATCTCTATCTCAGTGAGCATCCTCGACTAACCTCTCTCTTCTATGCCCTGCACAACAGGAGTACCCTTGTGCTATCCTGTTAATGTGCACCTCAGCCACACTGTTCCATGGATCCCATTGCCATGCTTCAAAATAACTTCCACATAAATCTTGCACCACCAAAAGTGCACATATTTACATGGCATCATTCTGAGAATGGTCTTTGACTGTTATCTAAAATGAAGGTACTAAAATGACTTGCAGCAGTGGACAAACAATGCTGGCATTCAAACCTCAAAGGTCATGGCTTATTCATTGATGGAATCTTATTCTACCTGTCAAAAGGCACCCCTTTCAATGTAGTAACAGAAATGTGGGCTGGAAAAGCTTTCACTCTCTACTTATGCCACCATGCATTTGTCCTTGCCCCTTTTCTACAACAACATCATCTAATGGAAGATTTCAAGTGAATATCCATGCCACCAGTATACTCGAGTTGTCCAGTTCCTATGGTCAGGAAACTATGTTTCACTGAGTGCATTACAAGGTGACTAATCTATGGGTAACACCTTGTCTTGTCCCATCTACAGGCTAGGACAGCCTCAAGCCAGACCCTTTGGGTTTGCCCACCCATATACATACAGTACATACTTTTTCATTCAACCAGCAAGCCTGCATCATACTCAGACCATACATTATATCATGCCATTTGAGTGACATGTCATCATGCAGATATCACTCACTCCCTCAGAAACCAAGCATCTATTAATCAAAAACTTTCCAACAAGCACAAGCTTGCAAGGAAACAATCATTGGTTGTCTCACTTGAGATCTCATTCTCTGTGCTGACAAGGCTTATAGCAAAGCCACCACCAGCAGACAGCTGGTTGATACAATCAACCAGCCATCTGCATTTGATTAACTGTCATGTTGATATGTTTAAACTAAAATCATTTCTAATATTCAGCCTTTACAATATCATGCTAGTTCTAGTCAACCAAGGAAAAAGGATGGGAGCAAATCTGTCATATAACTCAGGCATTGCTTCAGCATGTGGATTTGACTAACAATCTTCTCTTAGACCTTCTGCAATGAAAGAGGAAGATTCAGAGTCTTTGATCAAAGAAGTACTCAAAACAATCATCAGAGTGTCATCTCAACATTGGGTGGATAATAGACTCTGCAAGTCTCTTTGTAAACTCTGGAAATCATCAAAATTTGTTGAAGGTCCTCTGTACTATTGAAGTGCTAAATGCATGGTTGCATAGATTGACTAACAGACCTCATACTACTTAGCATGACGTATGTTTGAGTCCCCTCTCTAAGCCACTAAATGTCATTATCAAGGCTTTGAAAGACTTGTTGATAAAAGCTATGAAGGGAATGAATGTGACTGCCCTGGACCATAGGGGCCATCTACTGTGCCAAGTATCTCCTGATATCACACTATATCTTTTTGACAATTTGCTACTTGATTCAATCATCTCTGCATATTTGATCAATCTGGCCAGTCTGGTAAAGAGTTTCCTTTTCTAACATTGGTTTCCACAGATCTTGATCTCACATTTGTTCATTACCCTGATATCTAATTTATGGAAAACTGCTGTTCTTCAATGGCATCAGCAATACTAATGGTATCAACAGATATGCCATCTTCCATGTAAATGATAAATTCATGTTCTCTAGATGCAATATGTTCAACAGATGTGCTGTCTGCTATGTAAACAATTGAAGCATGTTCTCTAGATGTGATGCATTTAGATATTAACTTGATAAGTGCTGGAAAAAATTCATACCTGCATTGTGACTCTACCCACATTCATTATTAATCCTGAGTTGCATAGCACCTGACAATTCAAAGGTAAACATCTGATTATGGATAAGCATTCTGCCACTCATATTATATAACATGAGTATTGAGTGGACCACAATCCCTCAAATGGAGTTCCTCAATAAGGAACTCATCAAATTCATGTACATCTGACAAGAACTATACTAAGCACTGACCGATCCTCTACCAATTTTTTTTCAAAGGTGGCCAGAGCATAATGCCATGCTACCAGACATTCCTGTTGATGCTGTCCTTACTGTGGAACAAGTGAAGATTCTCTCTAGTGCTGTATGTTCACGCCAAACTCAGCTGCATGCAGGCACTGGTGTATCATCAGCCATCTCCTGAAACCCAAGATGCACACAAAAAAGTCATGGAAGGTCTACTATAAGCTCTACTATGTCTCTGATATTCAGGAAACTGTCAACCTGGTACTTCAATAGCTGACAAGAACAGAAAGATTTATAACATGTTTGATAGCAAGTCTCCAGAGATCTGAGAAGAAATGCATAAAGTCATATATGAAAAGCAAAATACAGAATTAAAGAAGAATAAGAAGACAAAATGGCAGAAAAGCAGCAAGTCCAATGAAATGGAGGATGAAGAGAAAGAATACACCACTGTCAAGTTAGATCTGTTGATTGTTGATAGATACATATGAGTGGTCTTGGAATGTATTGATATATGTCTCCTCAAATAGCAACATCAAGCAGTTTGGTGATGCTCTTCAGCATATTCTAGAGCATCTTGGCTTGCAAACAGGCTGGAAATTTACCATCTTGATGGGTGGATCAGATCCTCTTGATCCTGAAGGGGGTAGCATCATCATGAGGTTAGTATATCCTAGTATTTGGAAGCACATATTGTCAAAATATACCTTCTCCAACCTCCAACTTCCTTCAAGGTCCATCTTTACAACTTCAAGGCTGGCATGCATCAAGTCCCTCAACTCCACTCCAGAGCATCTTGGAATTGACTGTATCACTCAGTAAGGTCCTTTTCTTCCTTTGAACCTTATATATTCTATTCTGGACATTATGTCAGAGTTACACTGAAGTTCATGTGCTCTGATTCCCATCACTATTTAGTCAGTTCACTTTCATTATTCCTCCCTCAGTGGTTGTGCCACTACTGTGCAATACTGAGGTTAGTTTTTTTAGCTATATCTAGCTCTCTTTTTTAGTTATGTCTGTAGTCTGGGTTGTTAGAGTGAGTGTGCTATGAAGTAACAGAGAGGCCCAGACTCAGTTGTTGCATACTGATGGCAGGACAACTGAGGGAATAAGATGAGAAGGAATGGACTAAATTAGTAATGGAGATTGAGCATATGAACTCCGATGTAACTCCAACACAATGTCTGAAATAGGAAATATAAGGTCTGAAAGGAGAAAAGGACCTTACTGAGTGAAAAAACCAACTCTGAGATGCTCCAGAGCAGAGATGATGTCAAAGCCATTGTGGATGTAGCAGAAGGTGGAACCAATAGGGAAAATGGTGGACAAGCCAGCTCAAAGCAGTTTTTGAATAGAGATAAGGAAGCATGTGAGCTCTGGGACATGTAGGATATTGGATAGGGATATGGTGTAGATCTTGCCTCAGGTCACAGAGCAGAGTTTGATAGTGCCAGTTTCAATGGCATGCACTGTGGAGACATCTCTGAATTGGACAGAACAAGGCAGAAGTAGGGTGGAGTAGAAGTGAAATGAGGTGCAGTGTGGTTTCATGTGGGATGTAGCACTGGAGTCAATGATGATGGCATTTTCAACATCAGACTCAGTCTTAGATAAAACATAGGCCTGGATGTATCGAATTAAGAAACTATCCCTATGTACATTGACCTTTTTCAGAGGCCTGTGGTTAGGGTCCAGAGGAATCTCTAATGTATCTGCACCAGTTGAATGGATGTGGGTGGTGCTGTGTATGGAGTATCCCATGCTTGAGGGGTGCACCAGCCATATTCATCCCGGTGTCTTTGTCCTGTTTACCATTGAGAGTGGTGCTGAGGGAATTAGGACAGTCCCTAATGTCAGTTT
>JBBPTO010001397.1:0-16052 GCA_038094155.1 Pulveroboletus cf. aberrans
TACGAGTATGACGTCCGTGGTCATTGGCAGGGGGCCGACACTGGATTTGGTATGGCATCCCAGTCTGCTGTCGGGGAAAACGTGGCCGTGTCGACGATTGCGTTTGTGGACCCATGTGGTCTCTCTCCAGGCCAGGATCAAGTTGATATGGTGATCGACACAAGTGACATGAGTCCCATGTGAAGAAAGGGCAGTTGATGGCTGGACGTGCTGAATGTGGGAGGCTAGAGGACGTGCCACAATTCATCATCAATCTCCAAAAAATGTATGACCTAGACCTCCGACATAACCATGCACAGGGGATTCACTGAGTCTGGGTTTGGTGTTCAGTTACAACCCATTGTGATTGCTTGCAATAGTACAGTCACATTTACAATCATGTCTGCAGACAACATCACCCCAGTAGAGGGAGTGTGATGTGGTAGAGCAATTAGAGGCAATTCAACTCAAAGCACTAAGGGATGATGGAGGTCAAGTTTAAAGGATAACTTGAAGGACCCAGATTGACAATGAGGTATTGGCTTCAATATCAAGGAACAGTAAGACCACAGTCATGTTCTGAAATCAAAGTCACAACTGGGATTCCTAATGTATGGTGTCTATACTGTGACATGTTTACATACTTTATTGTTTCCAGGTGAATGATACAGATGATGCTGGCCTGTCACTGAGGCTCTGCGCTCACCTAGACCCCCATACGTGCCAGCGCGTAATGAACGTATAGATGTAGCCTACATAGAAGCTAGATGTGAGGGATGTAGTTTGTCCACTGAATGGTCAGGTAAGCTGAGCAAGGAAAGGCACGCAGGCTGGTAAGCATCAATACCAGGAGGTACGCCCTGGATGCACCAGCTGACATGGCCACACAACAGAGGATGTAGTAATTAGAGATATTTAACCATTCCTCGTTATAGCAGCCCAGACGGTAAAGGAACCAAGCCAAGCCCCACAAACCGCAGCAGACCAGTGAGCTTCCTGTCAGAATAAGCGACGCGGTACGCCAATGCGACCTTTCTGTCTCTGTCGGAAAATCGGAGTTCCGTGCAGCGAGGTGTACCGCCCCAAGGACAAACCAAGTGGCGCATAATAATATAACGTAGACAAACCCTTCTTGACCTTCCCACGGATATATCATTCGTTTTTGATGCGCATGGAGGTCCTCAGACTGAGAAAGATGAGGGTCATGCCAGTCATCACGGCTGTTCAGCTACCGGACGAGAAGAGCTAGATGCACTTACACGCTCTGCGAGTGGTATGCCTTCTTCCACGACACCTCTTGATAGTCTGCTGCTCGGATGGTGAATGTTGATTGCGGGGGTATAAACAAATGTCTCGTAAGCATCCTTGGGCTCCGACTGCCATGCGTCCGCTCTGCACAAGACGTCGTTGTGACGCGGTCTCGGAATAGCTCTCACTATGTTATGGAAACAAAACACTCACGAGTCCCATTGTGGAGGTAAGCCAACCTGCTGAGGGTGAGAGAAAATATGGGGGAGTTCAGGGCGGAGTGGCTTGTGCCACGAAAATGCAAGGAGTACGATGGTGAGTATAGCCATAGCAGCTGTATCAAGCTCAACTAGTGTGACTGCGAGACCGCTCGAACCACGAGCGACCACTTGCAGTATGAACCAGAACAGCTGAAAGCCGTAGATAATCTTGCCAAGAGCATCCGATTTGCTCTTGTCCATGATTTCCTGCTTCGTGATATACGAGTTTCCGATCATCTGACCCATGTAAAGCTCTCGGAATTCGAGGAGGTCAATCCTGCGCAAATTGCCAACTTCGTCGCGATACCCAAAACCACCCATGGCTGCGAAGTGGCTGTGTGTCAACGACCATGATGCGAATTCTCTGGCCTCTTCTGGTAAGTTGGCTTTGGAAATCGTCAGACAAACTGAATAGCTCGGCTGCCCGAGGGAACGTACCACGAAATTTTCCGAGTTCGAGACGGGCGGCCCACCAATAACGACTGGCGTTTGCAACCTCTACCTCCGGGAAAAGCATGCATTGTAGGGGTCTATACGCCTTCATCAACCACCTCTCGTACCATTTCCGTACAGGCTTCAAAACGGGGGGATGAAGTGCCTGCCACAGGCAAATCACTAGGGTTAGTGCACAACTCCCTAATACGCTCCAGACACTACGAGTTGCCCCCGCGGTATCGGGCAATTCGCAGCTAGAATTTGTGCTATTTGTAGATGCTCCTTGTACAAAGTGGGCAAGATAGTGAGCGACGAACGGGAATAGAGGCATTGTGAATGGGTGGGGTTGCAGCGCCCAAAGGAGTTTTTAAGCGCTTCGTCCTGTTTTCTCAGCTCTTTTTTTTATAGCCCAACTGATCGATGGCAGTACTCGATGAAGAGCCATCGTGGGTGGAACATGCATTATCACTGAGGGATCAGTCAGGGATGTTTAATTGGTTGAAAAAACCATTTACATTTATTTCCTGTGTTGGCGATGAACCCACGATACTTCAGTAGTCTCTGGCTATGGTTCGTTGGGCACCTTTCTTGTTCGGACGCTAGCGTTAGTTCCCACCTTTCCTTCAGTCTCGTGTCACGTCAACTGGAGGTGAGCCGTATTTTACACGTTCGTTGCAGTCCATTACTCACGTTGTACAGTCCTTTCGGACCCGTGTTACAGTTCAACACCCTTTCACATCCTGGTCTGCATATGCCTGCAATGAGGATTCAACACGGCTTCTCCGGGCCTGTCAGGGTGCTGCAGCCATGCTGTATCACCACAGCAATTGCCACTTGCAACTGCTTCCAACTTCGTTTGCACACAGCCTGTCAATTATGTGAACAGTAAACCACACTGTGAAAACGTGTATTTCAAGGAATGGCCCGGTGGTCCAGTTCATCATGGATCATGACACCCTGAATATGAAAGGTGGGACTGGAAAGCTAAAAGTGAGAAGTCGACCTGCGACTCGAGTACTCACATGTTATGGCGTGAAGGTTTTCTTATTATTGGGTACAGTAACTTCGTTTGCGTTTGCTGGTAATATCATAGCTCCCATGCGGGAAAAGCCAGAGGTAGTTCAGCTTAAAGTGTTAAGTGGACGTGCAGATCGAAGGTCGAGTCGACTGTCAAAGGTCAGGTCTGATTGTCGGTGGCATGGAATAGTGGAGGGTAGTGGTGCTTCGAGTTTGACTGGACCCATACGCTCAGTCATCCTCTTCTGCGTTCGCGTACAACGGAATTTGTGGTACCTTCCCATACAATTGTGTTCCATTCAATAAGTTATTATGCATTTACGTCCCATCAGCGAGGTATTTATGACACCTACGAACTTGGAGGAGGACCACTGCACGGACGTCCCGGATCCATGAGGTTGGCACTTCACCCCATGTGACCGGTAAAGTCTAATGCATCATGTTCGGCCTGGCGAAATGGGGAGTGTTGTACTGCTAGCAAATCAACACTTGCGTTATAGCTCATCAATACATCTCCTCAACTCGGTCGCCTTTGTTTGGAACAACTCGATTTGTCTCTTGCCGTCAGTCATCAGTCGGTCATAACTGACGTTGATCTCGTGTCGTATCCACTGTTCCAGGGTCATGGCACGTTCGTCGTCCGTCAATACCTTGGCATTAGTGACCGTGGGTCGCCCAGTAGGTGACAAGGATATGATAGGATCGGGGTTATTCATGGTAGCGCTTGGCGGCGGCGAGGTATCAGATTTGGGCGGAGGACTAGGAGCGGGAGGAATCTCGGGACGATCACGCAACGAGGGGGTCGGACCGTCCGCGGGCATGGAGCCGTCGTCTTGGTGGGAATCCCTACGAGGTGGTGACGGAGGTCTGGCAATGGGTTCGGGTTCGGGGATGATCTCAAGCGGGGCGTCATCGATGTCCATCGGAGATGTATCAGGGGCGTCTTCTAGTTCCTGTGGGGCAGTCGTTCGGCTCGGTGAAGGCGAATGTCGTGACGGTGGAGGAGATGGGTCATCTGGTTCATGAGGGGACGGAGAGTGTCGTGCCGGTGGAGCAGATGGCTTGGCAGATTTTCCGCGCGTTGCTCTCGTCTTGCGTCTGGATTTTGACGCGGCGGTGGCAGTGGTAGAACGGGCCCTGCCTCGCTTGGCACGTGGAGGGGGTGGTTCTGCAACCTCGACAACAGCAAGTTCGTCGTCAGACTGCTGCGCTGCCGTATCCTGGGGTGGTTTCTTTTGTGGGGCGCTATGATGAGCCGGCTTTGAACGCGTAGGTTTCGCCGAGAGCGCGAGGAAAGGACACGCATTTCCTGATTTGCCGTCCCGGGTACGATGTTCACGTCTGGGGTAGATTCAACACCGTCGTTGACGTCGAAAGACACGGATCATACATTGGATCATCCTCCTTCTCCCAACCGCCGAGGGACATGTTACAGTACAGACACGTTACGGTGTCGTCTCCTGCAGCCTGTGGTGTGTACACGAAGCCGGCTTGGGCCATCTGACATGAGCGTTCAGATCGAGCTTGATAGGACATCACCGACGAATTACCTTGGTGGATGTCGCGCAATGACCCCGCTCATCATCGTGCGGCCACCGTTCCCTGCCAAAGGTCTCCAGCCTTGCCTTTTCCATCACTTTGCTGGAAGGCAAACGGGTCTTGTCAAACAGGAAGCTGTCGAGATGACATGAGCACGCTGGAGGATAGACTACGGACTGCGCGTTCACCTCCCGTCGTCGTCGATGTCTTCGTAGAGTCCACATCGGACGACGGCCCATGCGCACGAGTTTTGGCATTTTGTGTAGTGGATCTCGAACGGATCGTCGTCTGCGTCCCAGTCGCTGAGCTCCTTTCCGCAGAGGAAGCAGGCGACGCTGTCTCTGTCGTCCCAGCTGGGGCTGAAGAAGAAGCCGGCCTCTGCGAGGGTGTTTGGGTTCGCTCTGAAGGATGGTGGATGGGGCCACTTGATGGAGGCGGAGGAGGAAGAGGGTTTTGTGGGATAACGCTTGACGCGCTTTGGTTTCTGAAACGAGTCGATGCGGGCTTGGAGCACCTCCATCGTGGTGGCGGTGATCGACTTGAACTGTGACATGCAACGCACATACGGCAGGAGGAGACACGCCGAGCCCGACGAGCTCAACCTCTCCCCGCACCACAAACGACAGAAGGTCTACGTCGAGATCCCAAAGTGTCAGTCCCCTTGTCCGTCTCTTCCCCCTCCTGCTCAACTATCTACGTAGCACCCCCGAAAACGCCACAAAGATCCCCCCTCGGCGTCGTCAAGCGCATGCTCGGTCGCTCCAGGACCCTCGAGGGTGTGTTTTCGCCGATTTGCATCCCCGTGCACTCATCCCACCTCCAGCAACACCCTCCGCGAGAACGCCACTGCCGAGCACGCAAGTACCACCCCACTCACTACCGACCGTCTTTCAGGAAAGGGAACCCACTCCGGAGGCGGCCTCTCCAAAGCCTCTTCCGTCCCGAAACATCAGAACATACGCCGGGTCGTCCCGTTCTTTTCTCGTCGCCCTCCCTGTTCCCGATGCGGATCCAGTCGACGACACAGAGCCCCACGAGTCCTACGCCGACCTGCGCAACCGCTGGGGAATAGATCTAGTCGAAGACGACCCACAGCCGTCCCAGCTCGATCAACCCGCAGGTCTCACACCGCTGAGACGCAATCCCTCGGAACTCTCCCAACCTTCCCTTCCTGCCGGCATGATGAATGACCTCAAGAGCATCACTGAACTCAGGAGCAAGGGCGAGAGCAGGAGATTCCTCGACGAAGTTGGTTATATCTTCGAGGGCCTCGACAGTTCCACTGCCATCGGACTGCGGAGAGCGAGGTGCGTACATCTCTTTTCCCCTGGGTCGCCTTTCAACTCGCCGCAGTGCTCTGGAAGTGGTCAACAAACTCTGTGATATCGATTTCAACCGGCGAGCAAAGACCTCGGATTTCTATATCCGCACCTGGGACAAGTTCTGGGTTGCACGCGCAGGAACGAGCGACAAGGTAGGTTTACATCTCCACCCTTGAATGTTGGCTCGACATTCGTCAGATCCTCGATGCGACGATATCATTTTTCGCCACCCTTGCCGCGAGAGATCCTCACACGCTCATAGAAGTAGCTCACCACAAGGGTTTCATACCGACTCTCGTCGAAATCTGGAGTTCCCTCGACCACACCAAGGACGTCCTCGCTTCGGTCCTCGCGAACAGCTCCGATGACGACCTTAAGCTATGCGGTGTTTTGCGGACAGAGATCCCCGCGGTTAGCTTCAGTTTTCGAAATTCGGGTCCATACGGGTCACTGACACATGCTTGAGTAGCTCAAGTCACTCGCCAGAGTAGTGTCCAGGCAATCGGCATCCGTGAACCAAGTTCGTCCTCATCTAGATTTTATGCCATACAGTGTCTCATCAAGTCTAGCCCTCGGCACGCTTTTTTATTTCGCATTCCTTGGCTACCTTGCCTCCCTCTCTTTTGACAGACCAACACCTGTCGACGCTGCTTTCCCACTTACGGGCCGAACTCGGTCTCGTGGACCAACGTATCGCCGCGTATGAGTCTGGTCTCCCGTTATTCCCGCCTACCTACAGAAGCGAGGTACCATCCTTGTGCCACATCGAAGCGTGCCTCCGTCTCCTCGATTCGTATCTCCTCGGACATTGGTCCTCTACGAATTCAGCCGACGATCGTCCTTCGAGCGGATTATCCCATGTGGACGGACTGACCTCGGAACTATTATCGCTGTGTGTCGCCTCTTCCCGTCTGCTGGAAGAGAGTCAAGAGGAGCATATGGACATGGGTAAGCATCCCCTTTCCAGCGGCACCAGATAGTTCACGCGTTCTAACTTAGCCCGACGATGTCTGTGTGGCGCGCTGCGTGTGCTCACCCTCTTGTCGCACGACGATCCCTGGTGGAGCAATGCAGCGCTGGACGTCGCGCACGCTCTCGCGTTCGTCGTGACGACCGCGTTCCGCGCCCAAGTACGGTGGTCGTCCTCATCACCCAACGTTGCTGTCGACGCGTTCGATCTGCTCTGTCTCGCGCTCGGGTTGCTTATGAACTGGGCCACGTCGTGTCCCCGAGTGGCCACGCTCGTCCGAGTCGAATGTATGACTGTTTTCTGACATGCTGACCCGCACTGACGGCGCTTCGTAGCGATCGATCCCTCGTGCCCTAGTTCACGGCTCTGCGTCCGCGCATGCCACTGTCCCGCCCAGAAATTCATCCTCGAGTGTCTGACGGAGCTCCACGTTGACTATGTTTTCGGTTCTGATTCTGATCCGGACTACCCAAGAGCCGATGATGACGATCAGCCCGAGCGTGCGTTTTTGAGGGGCTACACTGCGATCTTGCTCGGTCTTCTCGTCAAGGACAATCCCGCCAATCAGCGTATCGTCGTATCTACGCTGCGAGGGACGTCCCCAACAAACAAGGTGCATTCCCTCGTCGCACATTGTCGCGCGTTCGTGGATCTCTATGACGACGCTGCGCCTCTACCACCTGCTTCCGGCTCGGACCCCCCAAGTGCCACACCCGAAGCAGTTACCACCAGTCGCCGCAGGTGGGACAAGCGTGGGGAAGAGATCGCGCGAGGGGTCATCACATCCCTAGACCTGCTCGCGCGCGACATGCATTGACTGTTCCATCCGTATATAACCCTACCGCTACGGCACGTCGACCTCCTCCATCTGCACCAGCATCGTACGGTCCTCGTCCGCGTCGTCGAGATCCGCAAAGCTCCGTTCGATGGCGTCGACGTACGCATTCATCTTCCACATATCTCCGATCCGAATCTCGGCGTGGTCCAGTGCGAGCGCGACGATCGGGTCGCCTGGTCCATGCGCGGTCACCACCGATGGCGGCACGTTGGGATACCGCGCCGAGAAGTGGGTAAGGAGGACGTGACGGGCGTTCATCCTGCGTTCCGCGTGAGCGAGCGATAGATATATCTACCAATGTCTTGTAATACGAGCGACGGTTCATACCTTTTGGCGACGTCGATTGCTTGACCGACGGTGCTGTGCATCTTGGCAGCGGCCAACTCGGCTTGGTCGTCGGCCATGGTTGCTTCGTGGATGAGCAGCGTCGCGCCTTGACCAGCTTGGACGAGTTTCTCCGTGGGAATCGTGTCGCCCGAATACCTGATGGGTGTCGGTGAACGAGCCGGGGCGGACAGGAATGAACTCACACGACACTCCAACCGTCTACATGCTCGATAATGGCGCCGTGACAGCTCGTGCGGTGGACGACGTCCACGGTTCGGAAACGCGTCAGGCCGAGCGAGGCGCACAGGTCGCGGTGCGCCGCGATCGCGCTGGGCATGCCTGAAATTCAAACACCCGAGTGAAACATCAAAAGCGCGCACGCACCTCCGTTGAAGTTCTCGCGACCGAGGCGTTTCGAGATCGTTCTTCCAATGTAGCGCGTCCACCGAGATCGGCACGACGTGAGTCGGTGACCGAGCAGACAATCCGAGATCCTCGAGCGCGTCGTATTCGCGCAGGTAGGTGAACAGGTGGTCGTGTCCCACGACGTACAGCGGCTCGTCGCACGGCGGATCCAACTAAATGCGGGCCGTTCAGTTCGTCGGAACGCTGACACGTCGTGTGTCCACAGCTCACCTGTCGCCGCATCGCCAAGAGCTTAGCCAGGCCAATGTGATGATCTCCATGCATGTGGCTGATGAAGACGCACTTGAGTGCGCGGAGGACGTGCCACACACCATCTTCTCCGTACTTGCGAGCAAGCTGACCCCACGTCCCTTCGCCCGCGTCAAGCAACACGTAGCCCCGATCGGGAACGTGGACGAGCATCGCAGACACTGTTCGAAACACCTCGCATGAGCCACGAACAAAACGAATCGGTGGACGGTACCGTTTCGGTATTTGCTGGGCATTGCGCTGTTCGTGCCAAGCGGACATATCGTCACGTCGCCCCCGCGCACGGCCACCGGTTCAGTGCGAGCGACGTATGCCCGAGCGGCGGCAAAACTCGAACGCGCTGATTCTGGCAGGATCAGCGGGACGTTGCCAGACGCAGCTGGATGAAAGATATCGACTTTTCCGGCGTCCACGTCGACCGCCGGTGCACGCGGAGGGTGCATGCCGACGATCAGGTTTTTCTGCATCGCCGTCACGTGGGCTGGCAGTCCGGGAACATCTTTACCAACGCGTTAGCCACACCGGGAAGCGAGAACGAGTATGGACGCGCACCACTCAACGACTGGACGGGCGTCCATGAATACTTTTGTATCGGGAATATGTCCGCGTCCAACTGGTTGAGCCGAAGTTGGCTGTATGCGGCGCTCGTAAACGTCATTGGATTGGCGAGGTACCTGCGCGAAGCGACAATGTGCTTCCATGCGCTCAGTGACACCCCATATTTAAGAGACAGCTTGGTACATACGTGCACCTCGGGCCCGAAATCATTCATGAACGACTTGTAACGCTCGTCCTCCAGTACGCCATCCCCACAGAGATGGAATATTGCCCCGACCTTGTGCAGCTTCGAGTCTTTGGCGTGTTTCCACAGATACTTGGCGAAATGATCCGAACCGACGAAACTTGAAAGCAAAGCGGGGACGTGGCCCAACGTTGGCGTGTCGAGGAAAAGTACGACCTGTACGGGATGGATGTCTATGCAAGAGACCAAGGGAAACACGAAGTCCAACTCACGGCTGGCGTCACACTCTCCCCAATACAGTCTTCCGGTTTTATCACGCGATCGACGAGGTTACCGTCGCCGTCCTTGACCCGCACTGTCACACACTCTCCTTTGACGAGTCTGGCACGCAGTGGACCAGGAGGGAGACCCAGCTCGGTAGCCTTTCGCCCGTCAAATTTCCCGCGCATACGAGGCCCCACGACGGCATAGATCACTGTCGGCTTGAGGTTCGGATCACGCGCACCGACAAGCGTGCGTTCGGGCACCGGCAGCGGCTTGCTAAACTTGGGCGGGAAGGGAACCCGCGAGGCGGTCGACGAGGCGTCATCTGTCTTGGCGTCGCCGTCTTGATTCTTCCCCTTCCGAGTCTCCTGGCGATTTCCTGAGGCGTTCCGGACCGGCACTGCCGCTGACGGGGCCCGAGATGCAGGGAACATGGACTGGATCACGAGTCGTCTCCAAGTTTGGGCTGCCTCTGTGGTCAACGAGGCAGGGTTGAAATCGGGCGCGGATGCAGCGTTGCATAAGGATTCGGTCGTGGCCACGATTTCCGGATCCCCAACGGGTTGGTTCGGCAGCTTTTTGGAGGGTCGCCCTGGCGAAATGTCGCGTTTTCGCTTCAGCATTCCCGCCGCTTCACTTCGAGGGCTCGCAACGGGAGGATGAGACTCCGAGGGCACTACGGGAAGCGCAAAGACGGATATATTGTCATCCTTGTACACCGGTCGGCCATCCACTTCCGTACATGGCGAGATGATGGGGACCTCAATGGGGGTGACGACAAAGTTGTCCCTTGAAGAACAGTTTGGTGCTTGTTAGACGCGTACGAAGTTCGGCGCTGCTCACCGGTACGTGTACTTGCGCATGGAAGCTATCAGATGCAAGAGTCCAGACGGACCCGTGATTTGAATCTGGGATTGACCGGAATCGGCCAGTGTCATGAACAATCCTTGAAAGCAGAGGATCGATCAACGCCCAGAACGGTCGAGACAAGGCTGGCTGTTACCGGGCAATCCACTGGCACGTTGAGTGCCGACCGACGTGAGGAACAACGCGCGTGTTTTCTTCCAATTCTGCCGGCTCTGCAAAAAGGCTCTAGTCGTGTTCTCGCCGACGTTGAATATGTATTTTGCAGAATCGAACGTGATCACGACAGTCGGCTGAGTGTCGGAGGATGCTGTACTGAGAACGGAGGCATTCCAGAGCATCGAGAAGGTAATTGAGGGGCGATGAAAACGACGAGAGGGGATTAGGAAACGAGATACTATGTTACACGGTTCACGACGGCATAGCAAGCAAGCCAGCCTTGGTAGAGTCACGATCGAAAATTGCAAGGTCAAATCCTTAGCATAGCCACTCTAAACTCCTCAACTTGTACTAAGTGGACCTGCAGACGCAAGCAACACCGCCCCGCGTCCAAGATGACGTTTGCTCAAACATTCAACCACGCCGCCCCACGTACAGCATCAGCGCTTCGACGGCGTGCCCTGCGTAAACTGGCCTGATAATATATCCTTCGTGCTTACCCTAATAGCACAAAAAGATGTCGGTCACACGCTTTGACCAACTTTGCCCCAGTGGACCGTCACTGTTGTAAAACCCTTTGGTCTCTCATAGGAGCGTCACGGTCTTGAATGTAACCCTCTGGTTTTTCGACGTTCTGGAATTCACATCTTGTGTCAGAAACTCCCGGGCGCGACTAAGCACTCCATGACCCTGAGTAAGGTGCTTCTTCCAGTGCGCCAGTGTATGTTTCATGCACCGTCAGAGCAATCCTAGCTTGTTCATCAACCCTGCGCACCACCACAGGATTGTCCGAGAGTTGGCCCCCGTCACGGATGCATGACAGAGAATAGAAAAAACGGTAGAGAAAAGATGAAAGAGGCGGGGAGAGATTTCATGTTCAACATCATAGAGGAGTCACTCGGGGCCTCCTGCAAGTTGGCGGATCCATCACCGACGAAGCTCCCAAACCAAGGCCCGTCTAATGGTCGTTCTTAGATTCACTGAGTTTACCCTCGTGATCCGAAAATTCTCGCAACCAACATTCAAGAATGCCGGGTCAAGTTCAGGAGTGAACGATCTGGCACAGAACACAGCAGTCAACGAGTCATTCATTGCATTACCTTAGGCCGTTCATCCGTTCGATGTGAACCTCGGAACGGGGACATGGAAAACTAGTTATAGTCCCGACTCCCCTTGCCATCAATGGAGGGGAGGACGTTCCTGAAACAAAATCTATAACTGACGTCAGATTCCGTTCGTGTACCCGGGAAGGCCGCGGGCATTCTGCTACCATAGTACTACCTCCACAGCGGCAACGACGGGCCATGGAAATCATCTCCGATCGGGGCTGGTTTCTCACCATTATCACCATGTTAAGAGCGCTCTCGCATGCATGGTTCAGCGACATCATGTTTGCGTTCGCCTCGACGTCGAAATCTGAAACTCGTAAATGACAAATTTGACTTCCATTCCTGTAGATCACTTGAGAGCCGTCGTTCCGCCCCCGGAGCTAAGGATGGTTGGTCCATATGGCACACCCACTAGAAGATTCCTATCATCCAGCCTAACTGAGCCGTCCCGTGACCGCTAAGTCATGTTCTCATCAAGGTCCTGGTCCATCTCATACTATCTCTTTTCGTCGTCACTCCGTCGTTACACGGACGGCTTCACTTCAGGCTTAGGCTTGGGATTGACATTATGGCTGTTTTCGAACTGATATTTCCAACGCGTTCAGCCGGAGGTTGGTTTCCTTTTCATATTAGGGGGTTACAGTCTAGCAACTTACCGTCATCATCACCAGCACTACGAGCGGAGCCGAGTTCAGGACTCAGGCTCCGAGTCCTGTGACCATGCTTCTCTTCCCGAATTACCGCCTATTCGCCTCGTGTGGTTTCGCGTTTCCGCTCCAGACCGCGTTGTCCATAGATTCTATCGTAAGTCCCGCAAAGACGCTGTTGCTGGATCACGGGTGTTATCTTGTGCTACTCTCCTCCACGTGGGCCTCGTGGCAAGTACATATAAGACGTTCTGATGGATCATGGAAAGAACGCCCATCGGTCACACACTAAAAATGGTGATCCGATATATTGTCCAAGCTGCTGCGCTTCTGGTTTGCTGCGCGACCGCTGCGACGGTTGTTACAGTGGATGGAACTGCAAGCCATGCTATGCCTCCACTCCTTTGTAAGTCATGTTGACTTTCATTTTTCAGCCTACTGACGACTTTGCCCAGATGGACAGATGTTCGAGGTGCGACCGTCACCTGATTGCCTATCTACTTTGACGTGTTGTTTCTCACACACTGGCAGGACATTAACGTAAGTCTTGATTCTCTTTCTGACATTCGCAGCAAAGAGTAACCCCCTATAGCATGTGAGGCTTCGAATGCGAGATCACGAGACCTGCTGATTGTTGCTTAGAGTGGCGACGGTGGAATTTATGCAGAATGTTAGTTTGAATTTGGGGTATAGATCATTACTGATTTCACATCCAGTACTCCAAAATCGAGCTTTCCAGAAAGTCACGCCAAGTTGGTAATAGACAATAGTTCCCCGGGCACCCTTAACCGATGTACGCAGATACGGCCGCCGCACTATACGCCTGGAGTCCCATTAACGGAGCCAAGATCAACGTGGTCGCTGACTCATTGCCTGTCTCTTCGGCACTCCCAAATTCGCTCCAGCTTTTCATCCCGCAAGGGGCCTCCGGACATGTTGGTTTCGGAAACGAAGGTTACAATGGTTTGTCGTCTCATCCCCTATCGGCAGCTTCACTTAAGCGGTACAATCAGGAATTCGGGTGAATTCTGAGTGGACATACAGTGCTTCCTTTTACTACAAGTTTCCCTTGGCCTCATCATTCAACGGAGCAGCTACTGTAGCAATACAAAGCGCTACAGGCCAGGTTTACGCCTCGGCCTCTATATCGATCTGTGGTTCGCAGACGGCATGGAAGCAAGTTAATTTGTCTTTGAAGCCGAATACGTCTCCCACATCCACAGCAAACAACTTCACCGTCACTTTCGACGGAGCAAGTGCAGCTGGTCAAACTATCGAGTTTGCAATGTTTTCCCTATTCCCGCCTACTTACAAAAACCGCCCGAATGGGCTAAGAATTGACCTCGCCACTGTGTGTCATGCTACTTTGATGCGATCAGCCTTCCACTGATGGTCCTATGGTAGACATTATACCAAATGAAACCTTCGTTCTTCCGTTTGCCGGGTGGTAATAACTTGGTATGAATCATCGATTCGGCCCCATCACAGTTCTGAGAATCTTTACAGGAGGTAAACTTCGAGATCATAAAAGATTTGGTAAGCATTGATCAAGCAACACTCAGGGACAAGCTGCGGCATTCAGGTGGCAATGGAATACCACTATTGGCCCACTCGTCAACAGGCCTGGTGAGTGTGTCTTCTAATTGATTTTCCTCCATTCACCCCGTATAAATAGGCCGTATGGGTGACTGGGGATACGTTAACACAGAGTGAGCGACATCTACACAGGGAGCCGCCACCATCATGATCTGTTTGACTTACCCTGTTAAAAGCGGTCTTGGTTTACTCGAGTACATGTACCTGTGTGAGGATTTGGAGATGGAGCCAATCATGGCTGTCTGGGCAGGTCTGTCGAACTTGACGAAGTGCGAATCCGTGTCTGAAATCGGTGTTGCAGGCTACTCTCTTGACGGCTATAGTCTTTCTGAGAACGAGCTGGCACCGTACATCCAGGCAGCTATCGACCAGATCAATTTCTTGATCGGAGATCCAGCCACTAATAAAAATGGTGTGTCCGACTCGTGCTTTCAGCCAACGCATGTCTAATTCGCGCGCACAGCTGCCCTTCGCGCTTCTCTCGGTCATCCCGAACCTTTTACCCTCAACTATGTCGAGGTTGGCAACGAAGATTTCTTTGCGTCTGAAACGTGAGGCTATGTGCTCGCCACATTAGAGGTCGACTGACCTTGATGACTTGATTCCGAACTGTCAGGTACATCTACCGCTGGAAGGTCATTGTAGGGAATTTGAGTGCTGCATTCCCTCGGCTTCGTACGTGCTAGATCAACACCGTAGGTTCACCACGATCACGTCCTCTACCACCAGAGTTCATTGCTACTACTTATCCATTCAATCCCATCTTGAACCCTGTTCCCAAGCTATATGACAATCATGTCTACGAGACCCCCGGTATGTCAGGGTGTGTGTGTCTCGGACTCCGCGTTCTGATTGCACGACGAACAGACTATTTTGTCCAGAACGCATTCTACTATGACGCCTACGAGGTATGCAACTCAAGAAAAATCCTCTCATTCGGTAATTCAATTCAGACATGTAGCGCAACGGAACGCAGTACTTCCAGGTGAGACCTCGTGGTACTATGGGGACGCAGCGGGATTGCCTATCCACATTCAGGGTGAATATGCTGCAATTTCCACCAACTCAAAAGACGTTTTTGGCTCGGAGGGACGTCTCATCTATCCCACCGTTCAAAGTAAGTCGCCCTGGACCCGTCCTGCATCTCCAGCTAATGAACTACTGTCCAGGTTCCGTGGGGGAGGCTGCCTACATGACTGGCTTTGAGAGAAACGCAGACATTGTCTTCGCTGCTTCCTATGCGCCGCTTCTGATGAACGTTGGCAACTATCAATGGGCAAGTTTTCGCGACCTCTTCTGTTTCCTCTCAATCGCTTACACCTTCCTTAGACTCCCAACCTCATTGCTTTCGAGTAACGTATCTTGACAAGGTTAGGACCTCGGTGTTGATTTGACTTGAAACCAACAGTGCTTCGAACGTCTACCCCTCGACTAGCTACTACGTCCAGCAAGTATGACCCGTGCTTACCTGTGTCATCACGAGTCGCATTGACGTCCCGAGTACAGCTCTTTAGTATCCATCGCGGCACCGAATACTTGCCCAGCACGCTCCCTGTTCGGAACGGACCTCTGCACTGGAGTGTCACGCGCGACACCAAACTCCGTGCCGTCTACTTCAAGGCGCGTATCATGATCATGGTTCATTGGGATCCTATAACAACTGGTGGCGATTTAGATCGTCAACTACGATACTGCGCCTGCATCAATAACCTTTGTGCTGCCTTTCCGGGTCGCCGGCTCCGGACAAGCGGTCGTGATAACCGGGTCGGCATTCGCGAGCAACACCCCCACGACGCCAAATGCGATCGTTCCTACGACATCCAAGATGACGTTTGCTCAAACTTTCAACTACACTGCCCCTGCGTACAGTGTCAGCGCCCTGACAGCCTACCTCGCGTAGAGCCTAGTATACCTGTTCCTACCCACCAGTAACAGTATAGCCAAATCGTGAACCTGCCTGGACGAATGCTATAATGATAAACACTACTACAAGAAGGTCTCGAGTGTTATCAGGCCCCGGGAAGTACCGTGATGATATTGAGCGTGGCTACTGCTAGTAGT
>JBBPTO010001398.1:0-16050 GCA_038094155.1 Pulveroboletus cf. aberrans
CCCCTACCCGAATCAAAAGGAAAAGACGCCATCCTTGTAGTAGTCGATCGTTTCTCTAAGATGATCCATTGCTTCCCAATCTCGAGCACCATCACCGCCATGGGTGTTGCCACAATTTATAGAGATCAAATATTCAAATTACATGGCACCCCAAGGAAAGTGATCTCAGATCGAGGTCCCCAATTCATTTTGTCATTCATGAAGGAACTATACAAAATGTTGCATATTGAAGCAAATCCGTCAACCCCTTATCACCCTCAAACCGACGGACAAACCGAGAGAATGAATGCAGAGATAGAACAATATCTTCGCATTTACTGCAACCATAGACAATCCGATTGGACAGACTGGCTCGCCATCGCCGAGTTCTCCCACAACCAGAAAACGAGTTCTAGTACCAGGACGTCCCCATTTATGCTCAACTACGGACAAACCCCAACCATTGGTACAAAAACTCCCGGAGGACGAGTCGAAGCAGCCGACGACTTTGTAACGCAAATGAAACGAAGTCAATCCGAAGCAAAGTATGCACTCGAGTGTGCTGCTAAGGAAATGACCAAGTATCACGATCGCGACGCAAAAGATCGTCCACAATATAACAAAGGAGACTTGGTTCTAGTCAAGACCACCCATATTCATTCTGATCGACCGTCGAAGAAACTCGACGATAAACAATACGGACCCTTCCCAATAATCAAAAAGGTTGGAAAAGCAGCCTACAAAATCAAACTCGATCGAAAATGGAAGGGAATTCACCCAGTCTTCAACGAGAGTCAACTCTGGCCCTATCAAAAAGGAGAATTTCCATCCCAACGCATTCCCCCTCCACCTCCTCCCGATATTGTAAAAGGACAAATCGAACAAGAGGTTGAAGAAATAATCAATTCGAGAGAAAGACGAGGAACAATTGAATACCTCGTCCATTGGAAAGGATTCCCTCGTGAAGAACGAGAATGGTTGAAAGCGGCCGATCTCAACAATGCCTCTCGTGCGGTCAAGGATTTCCACCGAAAACACCCTACTGCAGCACGACCCGAGCAACGAATGAAAGTACGAGTTTTCAAAGCTCATGAATGTTGCACGTGTCCCATCTGCATTGGACATTCCTTACCCGTGCCAAGCAAAATGTTCAGAGATCCCGAATTCCTCACTTACAGGAAGCAATTCAATAAGTATCCTGATTCAATGTTCGATATCCCTCTAGCGCAAAGTACACGAATCGAGGACGTTTCGCCTTGAAAAGGGGGTAATGTCAGAACCAGTTTTCATTTCACAATTTCACTCTATCACATATCACATTAACATTCTATTAAGTTCTACACCGTTCCAGACGACGACGTCATTATGATATCATAGCTTAGTAATAGCCTCATGTTCTATAGTATATAAGTAGTTGTCTCACATGTACATAACCTTGTTCTTGATATATTTGTTCCCACTCTCCATAGTGTGCTCACTTTGAGTGCATCGGTTGGCACATCTCACATTATATCAAGAACTACCATCCTTCCTAACCCACTCTACCACTATGAGGTCATTGATGTTCGCCATTGTGCAATAACTAATACATAAAACCTTGTAGCGCACACCAAGTGCCTCGTTCCCATCTTAGGGCTTTTCACCTGACACTTTCTCTATACTGCTTCTATATCCAGATCCTAGAGTTAAGGGAACTAGAGCCTTCACACTCTATGGTTGTACTGAACCACACGGTTGCTACATGATAGCTCATCAGGAAAAGCACCCATCCCACGCTTGTTTATATGGTCGTCCGCCGTCCTAAATAAGGATAACATTTCTTGGTGTTCTGCACCATCCCCATAGAGTCTAGGGGTCGCTTGACACAGCGGAAGCCAATTGTCAGGGTTTGTGTGACCACCCTACAACGTCATGTGTGTATAGAGTTCCACACCATCTGAACTCTAAACTGCATAAGCAGGAGTGCTGTCCAGTGGGTTGATTGACTGGAAGCCTCAATGAGGAACATATCAGCACCCTCCTCTTCGTCATCAAAGGTTTCTTTCAGCTGCCCCAGTGCTACCCTGGGTTGTCGGCACTTTGCCAACCCATCTATCTCTCCCCCAGTGGTTGAGCTCTTTAGCTCCTGCGTCCTCCACCATTTCATATAGCCTTTGAAGTCGAGCCTTTTGCTCCTTCACTGTTTTATTTATGACTTCCAACACTGATTCTACCTCCCTCGCCGCCATCAATGTCCAACTCCCCCCCTTGAGACCTGCCTTGGCCTATCAGCAGGCTATTCCTGGGCCTTATCAGGCTTCATATGCTGCAAGGGCCTCTTCACATGCCCAGAGCAGAGCACAGAGTCATATGGACAGGCCCCCCACCATGTCCATGATCCTGCCCGCACACCCTATCCCCAGAGCCCCGATCAGTCCCCAGGCCTTCTCAGCCATACCTGCTGCTGGCATGTCGGGTCGCATTCACCTCAGCCCGTTCTTCACCCCCACTGCAGTAGCAGCCCACCCAATCTGGTCCAAGCCAACCAGCGATGTCAAGGCCCACTGCCAACAGGCACTCTGGTATGACCTCATCATCAAATATGGCCCTTACGTAGCAGGGGCTCCACCTCCTCCATTCATCCCTTCTCGACCCCCATCACCCATTACAGAGGCCCCCTCCAGTCTCCTGTCCACTCCGTTGCCAACAGGCCTCCTCCAACCTACTGTCCGACTTCCGGGCAATGGAGTTCTCGGAAAGTCCATCACTGCCAAGCCTGCAGAGTTTGATGGCAACAAGAAAAAGTTCATTGAGTGATACTGCTCTATCAAGCTGTACCTTGCTGGATTCTCGAACACCCCCACTGACAGACAGAAGATACTAATCGTTCTGTCGTACATGCATGGTGGTGCAGCAGGTCGAATGGCTGACCTATATGTCGAAGAAGGTGCCATAAACATGGACTCATACAGGAAGTTTGAGCAAAAACTCAAAGAAGATTTCCAACCAGCTGCCCCCACCCACAATGCTGAAAAGGAGCTGATGAAGCTCAAACAGGGCAGTGGAACCATTGAAGATTTCTTTGTTCGAATGAAACAGTATGTCATTCAAGCTGGATATGACATCAAGGTGCAGGGACGCCTTCTCATAAATATCACACGAAATGGAGTGCACAATGATATAGTTGAACATGTTGAACAAGGATCATCACACCTCATCGACGGTTACAACATTGTCGAGTGGAATAGAGCACTCATCAAGGCTGAGGTGGTCCTCAATGAGATAAAGGACTGAAAGGCCAATGCATACCAATACTGTGCCCTGCTGAAGCCACAACCAAGGCAATGGCAAACCAAGGCAAGCAACGTACCCACTGTTGCACCTGCAATTGCCACAGCCGTCCCTGTAGTAGGGCCAAATGTACCAGGAGTATATGGGGCCTCAGGAGGCATCCCTATGGACATTGGTACCGCCCGGGCAAAAGAGTTCTGCGCGAAATGCGGAGACAAATGGCCTTGTGCCAAACACCCTCCTCACCAATGTACCATTAGAAAGGTATGACTTGGAAATGTAGATATCAAGTACATCATGGCCAAAGAATTGGCAGATGCAATCAAAGAGATCAACAAGTCAGGTTTTGGAAAGGAACAGCAGTGAAAGGTTGTCCTGCTGTTCTCAAGGACACTGTAGTACAAATAGAAACATCTAAGTCATTGAATAAATTTTCTGTTCTCGAAGTACAGCAGTGTGATCCAGAAACCAACCCATCTCCTTCATATACGCCATTGACCATTATGTCCATGAAAGCTGTCCAACCGACGAGAACCCCTCGTCCGCCACAGCCTGTTCCAGCAGTTCCAAAAGTAAGCGAACCAAAAGTTCTGTTGAAATCGGAAAAGGTGCCTGGACAGATTAAAATTTTGTCTCGACCATCCCAAAGTACCAGTCCCACAAAGGAGTCAGGGAAACAGGAAACGAGAACCAAACTTCCACTCAGACCCAGCCCAGTGGAGGCAAGGGAGGCGAAGTCGCAGTCTCAATCCATGAAAAGAACTTGGATTAACATGGTTGATCCTTGGTCAATTCGTTGGATTAAACAGGTTGTTGACACCAAGGACAAGGAAAGATCTCTTTCCCATCTTAAGTTGTTCATCCACAACTCTCACCAATTGGAAGTCGACCAATCATTGGTTGACGACCTCAAAATGAATGTCTGAAAATGATGCTCACTGGATCCTGCGTGACCTTCAATGAAAACCAAGGTTTGTGAAAGCTCACAAGAAGGACAGTCAATCCTTCGAAATACCAGTGAAAATCACCGATGACAACTTGAAGGAATTCGAAACTCGAGCACTCATAGACTCGGGATGCATGGGATCGTCCATAGACAATAACTACATAGTAAAAAATGGACTAAAAACAAATAAACTCCCTTGTCCCATCCCTGTCTACAATGCTGATGGTACTCTGAATGCCAGAGGCAAAATTGAATCCTTTGTGTGTGTCGAAATGGAAATCCAAGGACATCGTGAGAAACTCACTCTTGCAGTAACAGAACTGGCTTCTACACCCATTTTCCTTGAAATGGATTGGTTAAAGCTTCATAACCCAGACATTGACTGGAAACAAGGAAAGCTAACCTTCCAATGCGAAGATGAACATCTTCCACCACTGCTTGACTGTGATGACGATGACAAAGATGAAGAAATCCGTTTCGCTGATGGAGATCGACTGTTTGAATTTGACATCGAAACATGGGACCGAAATGTATCTATGGACATAGCTATCAAACAATATACCAAAGCAAAGAAAGATAAAAAGACCTTTCATGAGGCTGTCCCAAAAGAATATCATGACTTTGAAGACATCTTTGCTAAGGAAAGTTTTAATGAACTTCCTCCACACTGACCATGGAATCATGCAATAGAATTGATCCCCGGTGACCATGTAGTAGATTGAAAAACATACAATCTCTCCCCGAGTGAACAAAAGAAACTTGACGAGTTCCTAGAGGAAAACCTGAAATCCGAACGTATTCAACTGTTCAAGTCGCAATTTGCATCTGCTTTCTTCTTTATCAAAAAGAAAGATGGACACCTCCACCCTGTTCAGGACTATAGAAAACTGAACGTGATCATGGTCAAAAATCGTTACCCCCTTCCGTTGATATCTGAGCTGATAGATAAGCTAAAACAAGCAAAACACTTCACCAAGCTTGACATCCGATGGGAATACAACAATATCCGGATGAAGGAAGGAGATGAATGGAAGGCAGCCTTCCGAACAAATCGAGGTCTCTTTGAACCTCTTGTAATGTTCTTTGGTTTAACAAACTCCCCGGCAACATTCCAAATGATGATGAATCACATATTCTGGGAATTAATCAACCAAGGACGAGTCATAGTATACATGGATGATATTATGATCTATAGTAAGACAATCGAAGAGCACATTCATACCGTGTGAGAAGTGCTTCAAATCCTGTGTGAAAATAAGTTATACTTAAGACACGACAAGTGTGACTTTCACGCATCGTTGACAGAATACCTTGGACTTATAGTCCGAGAAAATGAAGTCATTATGGATGAAGGAAAAGTTAAAGCCATAAAAGACTGGCCACAACCAACATCCTGAAAGGAAGTCAGAAGTTTTCTTGGCTTCTTAAATTTCTACCGATGATTCATAAAGGATTTTGCAAAGGTCGCCCAACCTCTCAATGCACTTACATCCAAAAAGAAGGACTTTGAATGGACCACCGAGTGTTCCACTGCATTCCAAGCATTGAAAGATGCCCTTACCTCTGCACCTCCCCTCACACTCCCTACAGATGATGACCCATTCAGAATCGAAACTGATGGTTCAGGAATCGGCTTAGGTGGGATTCTATCCCAAAAACAAAACGATGTATGGCACCCTATCACATTCATCTCAAAATCTCTTGGAGACACAGAGAGAAACTACCACGCCACCAATCTAGAACTCTTGGCCATCATGTTCACTATAAAAGAATGGTGACATTATCTATTAGGAGCTAAACATCCGTTTGAAATTTGGATGGACCATAAAAACCTTGAATTCTTCAAGAAACCTCAGGATTTGAGCCATAGGCAGGCTCAATGGAATCAAATACTTCAGGAATATCATTTTACAATAATACATCGACCTGGAAGAACAAACCCTGCTGATCCTCTGTCCTGGAGGCCAGACTTTGAAAAGGGAGTGGAAAACGACAACAAATCAAAAATCCTCCTCCCAGAAACCTTGTTCACACCACCGGATGCTGCTGTGTGCTCCACCACAAGTGAATTCCCAAAGTCAATTGAAGAATTAGTCCTCCTAAACCAATACAAAACGGAATTCTATGTCCACAAAGGTCTCACAATGGAGAAAACTCCCTGGAAGGAAGTGAACGGACTGATTCAGTGGTATGACAAACTGTACATCCCTAAGGATGATCTCCTTTGAGAGAGAATCCTTCAGGAAAACCACAATCATCCTCTAGCCAGACACCCAGGAGAGCGAAGAACGAGTGACTTAATCAAGGAACAGTATTACTGGCCGTCTTTACGAAAAGATGTACAACAATACGTTTCAGGTTGCAATAAATGTCAAAGAGTTAAAGCCAAAAGAGTGTCCCATATGACACCATTACATCCCAATGAAATACTGAATGCACCATGGGAAGTAATCTCCATTGACATCGTCGGCCCCTTACCCGAATCAAAAGGAAAAGACACAATCCTTGTAGTAGTCAATCGTTTCTCAAAAATGATCCATTGTTTCCCGATCTCGAGTACCATCACCGCCATGGGTGTTGCCACAATCTATAGAGATCAAATATTCAAATTACATGGCACCCCAAGGAAAGTGATCTTGGATCGAGGTCCCCAATTCATCTGGTCATTTATGAAGGAGTTATATAAGATGCTACATATTGAAGCAAATCCATCAACCCCATATCATCCTCAAATGGACAAACAAACCGAAAGGATGAACGCTGAAATAGAACAATATCTTTGCATCTATTGTAACCACCGACAATCTGACTGGACAGACTGGCTCGCCATCGCAGAGTTCTCCCACAATCAAAAGAGAAATATCACTACCGGTTCATCCCCGTTCCTATTGAATTATGGGCAATTACCCACAATCAGTATCAAAACCCTGGAAGGACGAGTCGAAGCCACAGACGACTTTGTAATGCAAATGAAAAGAAGTCAATCTGAAGCTAAATACACACTTGAATGTGCTGCTAAGGAAATGATTAAATATCACGACCATGATGCAAAGAATTGTCCACAATACAACAAAGGGGATCTAGTCTTAATAGAGACCACTCACATCCGTTCTGACCGTCTGTCAAAGAAACTCGATGACAAACGATACAGACCCTTCCAGATAATAGAAAAGGTTGGAAAAGCAGCCTATAAAGTCAAGCTTGATCGAAAATGAAAGGGAATTCATCCTGTCTTCAATGAAAGCCAACTCTGGCCTTATTGTAAAGGGGAATTCCCATCCCAATGCATCCCTCTACCTCTACCTCCTGATATTGTAAAAGGACAAATCAAACAAGAGGTTGAGGAAATCATCGATTCAAGAGAAAGACGAGGAACAGTCAAATATCTTGTCCACTGGAAAGGTTTCCCCCACAAAGAACGAGAATGGTTGAAAGTGACAGATCTCAACAATGCCTCTCGTGCAGTTAAGGACTTCCACCACAAACATCCCACTGCAGCACGACCCAAGCAACAAATGAAAGTACGAGTTTTTAAAGCTCACGAATGTTGCATGTGTCCTATCTGTATTGGACATTCCTTACCTGTGCCAAGCAAAATGTTCAGAGATCCTGACTTCCTCGCTTACAGAAAGCAATTCAATAAATATCCTGATTCGATGTTCGGTATTCCCCTAGTGCAAAGTACATGAATCAAGGATGTTTCACCTTGAAAAGGGGGTAATGTCAGAACCAGTTTTCATTTCACTTCTTCACCCTGTCACATATCACATTAACATTCTATTAAGTTCTACACTGTTCCAGAAGACAACATCATTATGATATCATAGCTTAGTAATAGCCTCATGTTCTATAGTATATAAGTAGTTGTCTCACATGTACATAATCTCGTTCTTGATATATTTGTTCCCACTCTCCATAGTGTGCTCACTTTGAGTGCATCAGTTGGCGCATCTCACACTGACTTACCATCTCAGTCTGAGTCATCGAGCCTGAGTGTACTAGCAGGTGTTGCCTCACCATTGAGTTCTGGGTCACCCATGACATCTTCCAAGACTCATTCTTCACCAGTTCATCAGATGGCACCACCTGTGACACCTCAGAAAATGGACAACTACATTATGCCAGTCATACACACAACTACCTACTACTAGGTATATACCCACCTAATGTTATGTTTTTTGGCATGTTGGCATGAAATCTTGAAGGTCTGATCCTCTTGTCAAAAGGTTCATCTAACACAGTGTCACAAGTTGTCACTCCACATGATGTTCATCAGTTTTACAAGACACCTACCTTATCGTGTACAGGCACTAAGTTAGAGTTTGAGATGAAATAGTTCCTCCCAGTGTTAAGCTGAACTGCAGCATCACATACCACTGCATGCCACCATATGGTCTCTGGGTTGCAAAATCTTGGAACTAGTAGATAATGCCCATTGAATGATTTGAATTAGGCAGAGTCCTCCATTTGATGGTGGCTCTCATAATGAGCACCAGTCATTAAGCCACTCAGTTCAAGGAAGGTAATCATACATGAGGTGAGTTATATTTGTCGAAGGTGCTCATCTAGGCTGTCTTTCCACTGAGCCAGCTCTCCATGTGATTCATCCAAATGTCTCATCTTCTCCCTGGCTTGCACACTCATCTGCAAGAGCCATGCCGTATACTTAGTTTTGGCGATGGAATGGTTTGTAATGCAAAACCAGATGAGATGATGCCCTTGCTTGAGAAGACTTCCTCCCAAGTCTCCATACAACCCTCGGCACATGGAGGTCTTAGACCAAGAAGGCACATGAAGGTGCACCACAGCAGGCGAGGTAGGTAATAGCTCAATGGTGAATCTAACCCTATGAAGAAACACCAGGTCATCAGTGGGCAGTTATTATAGATCATAGCTTATGCCAAACTCACAGATAATGTCTGTCACATCATCAGAGATCAAGGTCCCCAGCACCTGGTAATTTCCATCGATAATCCAACCCCGGGCGGACTGTGCCATCCAGATTTTAACCTTTTCTTTGAATTCACTGGCTTCCAACATTTGCCAACCAGGTTTCCAGGTGATTTCATCAAGGGAAACATAAGGAATACCCATTTTGGTGGAAAGGTAAGTACCCAAAGTGGACTGAAAACATGTGCCCCTGGAGTTTCAGGAGAGCTTTGTGAGACTCATCTTTCCTGTACCTAAAAAGCCCTGTTTTGAGGGGGCTAAAATACAGGAAAGTCATGCCAAATTGACACACCACTGTTTCCCACAATGTATATGTTATAATTTCCCTGCCCATCACCGAGCAGAGGGTTGAAGGTTGGCATGACAGTAGACGTTAGCCTACCCAATGGACAGTACATATATCAGGCCATTCACATTGGAATGACTCATAAGTAATCATGTCGTGGGATTGTGACTCAGAAAGCAGTGCCCTTTAGAAATGCTGTGACTGTAAGATACCTGTGCAGGTTATGGCTGTGAGTTCAACAATGGGTCAAATATTATAGAAACCAGTGCTACATGCAATGTAATTCTTTGGTATGTACAAAGTTATGAAACCTCCTCCATAGGGTTGTCCTCATCTTCCTCATCATAATCTTCCATTGCCATGTCACCATTTGAAGGAGAACTTGGGCAAGGAGCATTTTCTGCTTTCACCTAGAGCAATAAACAATTCAGCATGAGAATAGAATTGTATTCAGTATCACACTAACCCCATCCCTGGAAAAGGTCTCCAAAAGCTCCCACATGTCATTATACTCACTGCTATGATGCAGTATGACAATTTTGTTCAACACCTCTTTAAGTAGTCTGGTGACCAGCCCATCTATGAGACACATGCTGTGATCCTGTGGATGAGGCAAACTGTCAATAGACAGTCTGGTAAATCTCATTCTGGGGCAAAGGGGATTGTGCATCAGCAAAGCAGCACTTTTGCATAGTTAAGAGGTTCAGAGATATCTGTAGAAGAGGTGGCAGAGATGTAATTGAAGACATTGGAGACCTGCAAAGGAGTGCTTTGGACAGGTCTGGGTATTTTTCCTCCTCTTTTTTCAGAGCAATGTCTAAAGTGGGACTCTGTGGACTGAACATGCTGTACTATGTTGGAGTAGTCAGCAGAGACCTCAGAGGTCTTGGAGGGTACAAGTACAGGGTCAGAGATGCCTGTGGGAGGTATGGTGGAGATGTGGCTGGAGGCCTTATGGAGTTGAAGGAGGGTGTCATAGAGTACCTTGGATGTTGTGTGTGCCTGCATTTGGAGCAGAAGATTATTGGAGATGTGATTCAGGATGATGCTGAATGTTAAACCATCATGTTTCATCCAGGTATCAAAGTTAGAAGAGGTGATTTCAGAGATAGTGTCAGAGTTGATAGGAGTGTTGAGATTCTGGGTATCAAACACTAGATCTTGTGCTCTGTTGATACAGGCAGACTGTAGTGATAATACACTATTCATGTTACTAAAGACACAGGTTGAGTATTAAGCTTGACTCATGCATGAGTCAAACCTAATCAAAGTGTAATCTAATTACACTTTTCAAGGACCAACCACATGATGATCTAGATGCAGTCTTTATGACTCAGCTATGATGTCATCAGTCTGGAGCTTTCCCAGCTCCACAACTGCTGTGTCAGGTCAACCCAGACTCAACCCCACTCATTTTAAATATGTGGAGCAGTTTGACAAATCCTTTGATGTCATTCTGACATCATTGATCTTATTCTAGTTACATTACACACAAGTACATACAGGTTTCTGGATGTATTTAAAGGCAATGAGTGCTGTAATGAAATAATTAATGAGATTCATTTTCCCTTGAGATCAAGCTTCTAAGAAGCTCACAAGGGTTGATCTCATCAATCTCAACTAACCCAAACTTGGTCACAAGAACTTTAGTCTCTGTCTTGGTGAGTATTCTTGGCTCACCTCTCTCTTCTCTGCCCTGTGCAACAGGAATACCCTTATATCATCCTGTTAAGGAGCTGGGTCAGATCTAAGGATGATGGCAAGGTTATTCTTGCAGCTGAGAGTTTTCATAATTCAGAGTTTCCAGATTTGAAAATTTGAAGAACCCTTGAGAATAGAGCAGGTGGTGGTGTTATCTGACAACATGGTGTCAGAAATGAAGTTAGGTGATATTGTGTGGCATTGCAGGGCTAAAGAAAAATGAAAGAGTAACTGTCAGAGTTACTCTGGAGTTGTTTGAAGTTAGGTGAGTGTTCTCAGGATCAAATGGAGAAGTTAGCAGGCACTACCAGGGCTTATAACTATAGTGAGGGCAAGAATACCCAGTACTACATATTGTCAGTACAACTATAGATAAATGAACAGAGGTGATCTCATCTCAACCAGATGCCCAAGTGAGCAATCATAACTGAGGTGGATCAAAGAGAAGAAAGAGGTTAAATAGTGAAATAATATGTGCATGTCTAACTCCAGAAAAATCCAGTCCAGAGTTAAGCAAGGATAAGTGATATGCATCAGAAATAGTTCAAGATGAGAAAGAAATAGCTTGGGTAGAGAAAAACAAATCATACATATGACATGTCAAGGTAGAAGCCTAAAATGGGTAAAGTACAACTCTGAAGTGAATGTAGTGGAGAACACTTGAAAAGAGGCTGGAGCTCCAATCATGAGGGTAGTATGAGCAGTGGCCCCTCCAGTCCGATCATTTTTTTCTCTCTTCAGCAGAAGAATGGAAAAAGAAGATATGCACGATGATCTTTGTAAGTCGAGTTCGGCGAGGAATGCGAATGACACACCATTGACGACCAAGTCATCTGGCGTTGGCAACTAGAGATTCTCCTGGTCGTTTGTATCAGTCTGATCACAGGCATCTGTCACTATCTGATTCTTCCTACGAATTGACGTTATTGAATAGGCCATCCAATTCCAAAGCAAGTGACACCTCATTACTTGGTCAACGGTCCGGGTCGAGCTCGAGATGCTAGGTGTTTATTACATAAACGTTGACCAGCTAACTGAGACGTGCTTTGTCAGCAGCCATATACCGACGATGAGGACAAATGGAAGTATCAGAAATGTCCTAATAGTACTCCCTCTGCGGCTTCGCCATGCAAATCCAGGTTGTCTGCGTCATCTCTTGCATCGTCGCAATTGTTTCGCGATCTCGTCACATAAACCTCTTCCATCCACATCTGGGATCTGGGATCGCTCGATGCATGGGACAACATCAAATGCGCCGTTCCAAACGCGTAACATGTCTGCTCAGTCGGCGAATTCATCCGAAATTCCGAGAGCACGGAGCACGCTACTTAGCTCGCCGACAGCCAGCGACCTTGAAGGGCAAGAGCTCGACGTTAGTTTGGTACCTCTAGACGAAGTCAACGTGACTCTCACGAATCGCGCCGCAGAGGTACCACTCTTGCACCATCGACGAGAGTATGTCTCTGACTAGCTCGCAGCAACTCCAGCGAATATCGACGCGAGAGGGCAAGCCCGACATTGCTCTACGCTTATCCGTAGAGTCAGGTGGATGCCACGCATACCAATACAAGCTATTCCTCGCAGACGCGCGCGCTCCGGAGGACTAGTAAGTTTATTGGTCGTGTCGCTCTCGTTCCTTTCGTACTTACTCCCCTTCCATAGTCACCTTACTCATTCGGATATTCGTCCCTCAAACCTATACATCGACTCAGTGTCGTTACCCTTACTGAATGGGTCGACAGTCGATTATACCACCGAACTCATAGGGAGCTCGTTTCGGGTGACAGGGAATCCGCAGGCGAAAAATGGTTGTGGTTGCGGTGTTAGTTGGGAACTGAATGAATAGAGGACACCCGCCCCAGCCCAAATACATTTCTTGTAGGTTAGCTCACTTCGCCAGTCCATGCCTCGCCCTCATGCAGGACTATCGTCATGTCCAGTCATGGGACACAAATACCAACCACACAAACGAGCATTCCATAAGCGCATCGCTGAACCATCGCTAAACAGTTATTTGGTATCAATGCGTCAAGGACTCAGAATTGCCCGTGTGGTACCGCGGCCTTGAGTCTTGGCCGGTCAGTGACGTCTAGTAATGATTATCACATTCAGCCGTGAACCTGATCGAGTCAAGAAGGATGTCGTGGTAATCCCCTCCAGCTTCCCACATCGCAAACCCTCGAAGTCCATTCTCCTTGATGTACTTGCCCTTGACGGCAAACGACTTGGCGTTATCGAACGATACCATGACTTCGGATGTTTTGTTGTACACGTACGGCTGGGGTATCAGAGTAGTCAGTCGAAAGAACAATCATGTCCGATCTAAACATCACTCAACAGTTTCACTGCATGCGTCGTAGCGGTAATAGATACCTGGCGCCGGGTTTCCCTCCGTCGTCAGGAACCCGCCCTTGATCAGCCCCCAAAAGTTGAACGTGCCACCTGACCCCTCGTACACCCCACACACATTCACGTTGCTCGTATTATCCCACGCATCACCGAGGGGCTGATTCGAGGCGTTGAACGTTGGGTACGGCGCGAGCTCGGTCGCAAACTCGTTCACAAACGCATTGGAACGCGATACGTTGAACGAATGACCGTACGAAGCGACGCCGAGCACGATCTGGTCTACAGGCATACCTGCAGCAGTCCAAGACTTGACAGCGGACGCCACAGAACCGTTCTGGTATGCTGCAGGCGCACACATGTCATCCAAAGGCGCGTTGGGCCCAACGGCGGGCGACCATGAGCCCCAGACATCGTAGTCCATGATGGCGACATAGTCGAGGACCTCAGAAAAACCCGTCATATTCTTGGATGGTTTTCCAGATGCGTCGAAAAGGGGGTTAAGCCCGACGGCGGCGGAGAGTGTTAGCTTAGCCCCGACAGGGTTCGCTCGGAGTTCTCGGAGGAACGCAAGCAAGTTTTGTGTGTCATTGGGGCTGATAGTGTTGCAGCCGATACCTTGGTCGTTGGGAGACTCCCAACTGAGGGGTTTGGTGCTGAGTGGCCCGTCGTAGACGGAGGGGAAGCCAGTTACGTACTCAAAGTTGATACCATCTAGGTCGTAGTTTTTTGCGAAATCTGCAACGGTCTTCACGAACGCGGTACGGTTCTCTGGTGTCGCTACATCGGAAGAGAACCAAAGGCCACCATCCCAACCTCCGATTGCGATGTGAGCAGCGACACCCTAGGTATTGCGCATTTTAGTCCCTCAGAGCACATGATGAAGCTACTAGTACTCACATGTGCGTGTGCTTCGTTCACGAATTGAGGGAGCAACGACGGGTCTGATCCGTTCAGCGTCAGACTGTTGACACTCGGTGTCGTGACACTAGCAAGAAAATGGTCAGTTTCTTTCTCGAGTGATAGGTTTAGAATCGCGGATGCTCACGCAAAGGAATAGATTACGGTGTTGTATTTATCCCAACTGACGGCTGAGAGTGGGAAGCCTTCTGTGGCATGCCAGCCAGTGTACCAGGTGGCGGCGACGGAGGAATGTGCAAGGCAAGTTACTCGCTGCAGGAAAGACAACAGGGTCAGGGAAAGTATTGCAAATGTCATGACTCGTTTCCGTGACCCTTAACGCTAGTTGCGCTGAATGCGCCTGCTGCCCCACGACTCAAGGATCTCCATTTATACATCGTTTGACTGACTGCTGGTCGAGTTTTGAAGCCACATGGCCTGGAGGCGGAACGGCCACATCGCGTGAGGCGACGAAAAGTTCATACGCACTGATGTCTAATCTCACTCCTAGCTTCCGGTTTCGGCAATGCTAGCCCCACTCTGCGGCCTTTGTCGTGGAGTTTCAAGTCCAGTTTGGGACATTCCACACTCTTTCCATACCAAGGATCAGAGCAGACCATAAGCGTTTTGTGACTACGTTCCACGAAGCTTCAATGCTGTGTCAGATTGTTGCGTTGCCCAGAGGATCCTTACGAGAAAGTCCAACGCAACGCAGGAAGAACATTGTTTCAAAAGGCGAGCCACTACCACGGTAATCACAAACAACTCTGAAGCTCGACATGGGAAAACAGGCTCTTAGCGTTTGAGTGGACATAATAGGATTCGTTGAGTTGTGTTCGAGCAAAACAGAAGGTGGTAGTGCACGATGAGGTGGCGTCCAGACGCATTGGAACACAGCGGGTAGAAATGGTGCACAGCGTGGAATGTTGGCGTAGAGCAGATCGCATTTGAACACGAATAGAGATAAAGTTGTCGGCGGACGTTGGGTGACGTTCATACGCGATGTGCTCAATCGGTGGCGCCCAGATGCTATCGGAGGTGTTGGGTTGCAACAGATCGTTTCCGGAGGCGAGAAAAGGTTTTGGCACATGTTGTGTGGCGTTCGGGTGCGATGGCGCATGTCGGAACACCGTAGGAAGTATCTAGGGGGGAAAGCGCTCGAGTCGGATCTGTAACGTCAACTTGTCTGTCCACCAAGCAGTGAGGGTGGATGGAAGTATTAGACAAAAAATGAGCGCGACTTCCGATCTATCGCACTCAGGATCAGTCTTGGGAGAGCTGGAGGGCAGTAGGGGGTTGCCTGCGGGAATGTTGCAAAACGCGGGGTTTGGCATGACACGGATGGTTTGTCTGAGGTCCATCACCCACAGTCTTGGAAAGTTGACCCTGAAGACCCTTGAAACGCCTCGACCTTGAACCCAACCCAGGAACGTGAGCTCAACATCAAGTTGGGTCGTAGGAAAGTATCTTTTGCTGACTCAGCACAAGCAGCACCTAGCAGGTGCTGAGAAGATTAGGGAATTTCTACCCAGGCGACATAGATTCTAGGGTACGGTGTAAAAGTCAATTGTTAATAACAGCTGTGTAAAACACCGGTTAATAACTGTTATTAACTGCTGTGAAAAAGTCGGCCTGATTTATGCCTGTTAGAAACTGTGAAAAAGTATTGAAA
>JBBPTO010001399.1:0-16046 GCA_038094155.1 Pulveroboletus cf. aberrans
GGCATGTACAAGGCTGTTGCATGCTTCCATATGATCATAGCTACATTAAATACATCCACAGGCAGCATGGCCATCTTAGATTAGTACACCATAGATGCAAACATTCATGTAGTATATAAAGGCTTGAATAAAATCCACCAAAGGACAGTCTTGTCCTCTTGGTGCTTCCTCAGTATCAAAGTCATCGACTCACTCTTTCCCTTCCTCCCTCATTGTCTGTAGAGCGACCTAGAGCCTTTACTGGTTCTGAGTTGTTTCAGAAGTGACAAGAATGTCATTGAAGGGATAACTCCAGTTGTGAAGAGGACGGGGGTAGAGACAGAGTAGAATTGGAGGGCAGAGAGTGAAGGGAATGAATGCATTCTGAATGCATTCTTGATGCACATATTGAGGGATGTGATCCAGATGGTGCAGAGCAATGGGGTACACTATTTGTGTGCCTCTAGACTGAAAGCCTCTGGTTTGATTTCCAGAGATGTGGGGAGATCTATGAAATCCTTGTTGTCAGACTCTATGAAGTTGTCAGAAAGGTTGGGATTGTTGAGGGGCAGAGCAGAGGTGATGGGAGCAGAGGTGATGAGATCAGAGTCAGAGGTGGATGCAGAGAGCTTGAAGAATGATGGAACAGAAGGCCTTGCCATGTGATTGATTTCTGATTGATACTTTTAGTGGTGAGCATCAATGTTGTGAGTGAGAAGGTGGAGTTTGAAGAGGGTGGTGGGCTTTCTAATGTGGATCACCTTGTCTTTGATATGGTCTGGCAGGCCTTGATAGAAATAGTACCAGAGGGCACCATTTCTGTATCCTTGGAGTTGCCAGGCAATCCTATTGAACTCAACTACATATTTGTTGACTTATTGAGAGTCTTTCATTTTCAATTGGTGGAGTTGATGCTCTGCATCTCTAATGGAGTCATGGGATCCAAAGTTGATCTGAAGCTCTAGGATGAACTCTTTGTAGTTGTTCATCCAGATTGGGCAGAGTTCAGGAGTTCCTATCAGGAGGAGGTCAGGTTTGAATCAATTCAATGCCATCCCTGTAGGATAAGATTGTGCTTATGTAAATTTGGTGTGATCAGAGCAGAAGGATTTTGGATGGTTCTGAATTTGGAGTTCACATTGGGTCAAGAAAGTCTGGAGTTTGCATGGGTCAGACTCACCAAACTGGTCTGATTCTCAAACCTTTGCATGGTCGGAGGAGTGAGGGAAGAAGTGATGAGTGGAGTGATTGAGTGCATGAATGGCATGAGCCAAGGTGCTCATCATGTCTTGAGAAGCAGGCTTGTCATGGTCAGAGGAGTTGTTAGAGGTGACAGAGTTGTCTTCAGAGAAAACATCTCCTGACTGGTCTGGATTTCCGGAGTGACAACTATGGACACAAGAAGTGTAAGTGGAGCATCTGGATTCTGTGGAGCACACACTTGAAGTGGGTGGATTTGGTGTAATGTGTGCTTGGAATGCTGATGAAGGAATACACCATGCAGAAAAACCTCAGAATTCAGTGGCAGCTCTAAGGTTCAATGGCAATTGATGAAGATGCTAAGTAAGTTGTAACAGGAGAACTGAGGGAAGGTTGTGCCATGGGCATGAGAATGAACATGAGTATGAGGACAGAAAGACTTGAACAGTAGGAAGTCATGATACACTGTTAGGGTTGTGCAGGTAAATTTTGGTATAACTCCAGAACTCCAGAGCTATCAGTAGTACCTTGGCTTCAACTTATGTGGTATGCCACTGCCCAAGTCTCACTGTTGTGGTCCTATATTTGGAAAGGGTCAGAGGTGCAGAGTTGAGTCAAAGTAACTCAGAGGAGAGGAAGCATTACTAGATTACAGTGGGAGTCTGGCATTGATTTTGATATTGTAGTATGTCTAGTCTATTCGATACCATGACTGAAGTTGTTACAGAGGGTTTATATGCTATATGTACTATGGAGGAAATGGATGAGTAAGTATGTACATATCTGGTTGGTATTACAGAGATTAGAGGAGAACATAACTGGAGCTGTGCTGCACAGGGTCAAAGAAAGGTACAGAGTGTGAAAACTATGTAACTAAATAGGAAACAAGAGTATAACATAACATGTACATATATACAGAGGTTTAGAGGGTTGAGATTGCATAATTGGTGAGTTGTCACCAGAGATATGAGCAGAGTTGATTTCAAAGGGACCAGAATTGTCACAGATATGACAGAAGCAAGGATGAAACTGGGTGTCTAAATAAAAATAGAGATGTGAGCACTAAAGCCCAATGTACATGTATTTCTGATATAATGTTTGGAATTGAATATATTAGGTCTAAAGAATGAAATAAGACCTTATGTGGATACAAAGTCAACTCTGAGATGCTCTGAAGTGGAGTTCAGGAACTTGGTATTAATTGACCTCAGAGTTGTGAAGATCAACCTCAGAGGAGGTCAGAGAGTGGAGAAGTTATATTTTGACAAAAATAGAACAAATCCTTTCAAGAGAGGACCACCTCAGCAAAACAAATGGCAATTTCAAACCATGAAACAAGGCTCCAGCAAGGACAATCAAGGTAAAAATGGGCCACAAACACAGAAAAAGAAAGGGTTTAAATCTGGTGCCTCTCCACAACAAGAGAAGAAGCAGCAAAGGCACTTCAGTTATTAAAACCAAAAGAGACAAGCTAGCAAAGGATGAGAATCTAATGCAAAAATGGTAGAAGGTTTTGTTGGGGTGGTAGGAGATGCTAAATTTGAAGCAGATAATGAACAGTTCTTTATTGCTATAGAGCATGACAAAAAAGCTGACATTAGAGACTGTCTTAATTCACTTAGCACCACCCTCAACAACAAACAGAATAAAGACACTAGAATAAATATGGTCAGTGCACCACATCAAGCATGGGATTTTCCTTACGCTGCACCACCTACACCCATTCAACTGGTGACATTGCCCACTCCATCAATAACCTCTCTTTTAGAAGAGCCGATGCTCATTAGTAAGCCCTTTCTTATTCTAAAGCATATTCTCTTATTCTAACCCATTTTATTGCAGAGACATCCTGCCAGAAGGCAGAGACCCTTTTAATCAACCAGAAGGAGGAGGACAAGTACCTCTAGTATGCAACAGGAGAAAAAATAAAAAAAGGAAAAAGGAAGCAGGTTGTATTTTGAAGAAGATTAATAGATCAAATGGAAAATGTAATGTGAGAAGAACAATCTCATTGGCATGCAGATCATTCTAAACCCTATGTTTTTTTTAGCTATAGTTATTACCATCCAAACTGGAACACTCCTAGATAACATCTTCCCCAATACAAAATGTATCTACAGTTACAAACTTCCAAGGAGAAGACCACTGGCTTGTTGACAGCAAATGTTCCAACTATCTTTCACTATTCATAAGTGATTTTGCCCAGATAGGCAACAGAACTTGATATGCAAAAACTGCTGACGATTCACCTTTGATAGGATATGGACCAGAAAAGTTCATCATTCAACAAGATGGTAAACCTCCAGTCACCCTAGAAAAAGTGTGGTATATTCCAAAAGCAAAAGATCATCTACATTCACTTCCTGCTCTTACTCTGAATGGCTTCAGATGTGAGACTGAAGGAAAGGAATTCAAATCTTGGGACAAGTGTGAAATACCTGTAATACAGGCATTTGCTTTATCACCACAGTCCAAGTTACACTGATTTCAGTCATCTCAGATCACACTAATGAATAACCAAGCAGCCACACTACAAAAGACCTCTTGATATGAAATATGGCACCAGCATGTAGACACACAAGTGACAATGCTTTGAGACATGGAGTCAAAAATCTCACTGGCCTATCTCAGTGTGTCATTTCTATGTCTTGTCCTCCTGGTAAAGGATGTGCTATGGGCAAAATGTCTAACAGATCCTTTTCAGACTCTTCAAAAAGAGTGACATGTATGCTTGAACTAGTCTATACTGATCTTATGGGCCCTTATCTGGTGGAACCAAGATCAAGAGCATAATATGTTCTTATTTATATAGGTGATCACTCTGAATTTGCACTTATTGCATTTATCAGAGACAAAGCTGCTGCTGCACAACACTTTCAAACATGGTTTCTTGGGCTGAAACCTTCATGTTATAATTGACCCCTTTTCTTTCCCAGTTACATTTTTCCTACACATACATGTACATGGGTACTTGTTGCAGCTCAGATGTTCTTTTCTTTTCATCACTAATACACATACCATTACTCATCATCCAATCCATCATGTTTCATGCAATTCCATTTGCTTTGTCAGCAACTCCTTTCTTACCTACCCTGAACTTGTAGTATGCCTATATATACTTTACTTGTCTCTTTACATATTTCTCAAGCTAGATCTTTCTTTTGTGTACCTCAATACACTTGGGTCTTCTCTCCATTTCTAGTTGCTCTAAACTCTCTAAGACTTCATAGTGCTATTGAGGCTATGCTATTCAATGAACTACCTTGTACCTTAGTAACATTAGATTGCTGAGTCCTCAGTTTTCTTCAACATTAGATTATTGAAACAGACAAAGGAAAACACCTTGTTATCTTAAACCCTTGTCCTTTATCCTTGAGGAATGGCTTGCCCTGTTCTCCCTTGAACCCTGGACTCTAGACCCACCCAAGGGGCCATGCTTGTCCTCCACCCAAGGTAAGTGTAACACTTTACTGGTCAACAGCTTACCTCTGTTCATTCAGACCAATATAGGAAATCAAAGTTTTCTACACTGATATCCTGACTTCTTCTATCACTCTGTTGCCTCTATCTTGCACTTCTCATTCCACTGCCATTTGTTTCAACCTGAATCAAGCCAGTTGAAGTTTGAAGGTCAGTTTTCAACCTGATGTTCCAGATTCAAGTTTTCACACACTGGATCCATTGTTCCCACACTTTGATTTTGGTCAGGCTTTCTTCTTTTTCATGTTTTCTTTACTGTACATCATTCAGATATGCCCAAGTTAAACTTTTGTACCTAGAACTTAGTTTTTAGACTGTGCAATTCGCCACCATCATTTCTAAGCCTTTAAGTCTGGTTTCCTAGTTATTTTCCTTTATTTTCCTTCAAGTCCCAGTAAAGTCCTGCAAGTATAGTTGGTTTTCTAGCCCTACTAAATGGACGGAAGCCAGACTCTTGTTTTTTAGTGTCCTGTAGACATCTAGTAAGCCATTCCTGTAATTCTCTTCTTTTTCCTTTCCTCTCTTTACAATCCCCTTGAGTCAAGACCTACACTTGCACCCTACATTTTGCTTAGAACTTCATACAGAGGTCTTTTACTGTTTTACACTGAGAAGGAGAATTCATGTTCATGCATTCTTCACTTCCAGAGCTATCACTCATCAAACAACAGTACCTCATACTTGTTAAGACTGGATCTCCTCCACTCAAACTCCAGTCGGAGATCAGAGGTCAAGGGGATCGAATGGCCAGAGATGGCCGGAGGTCTGGAGGATTGTGTCCGGAGGGGTGAAGGCTTGGTGCAGGACTTGTGTGTTGCACCCTAGCACTGTCACAGCCTTCTTGGTCGGAGATGCATCAGAGGAAACCAGAGTAGATAAGAGGAGTGGTCTAAGGTGATATTCAGGCTAAAGTATCTACATACATAGTTCGGAGTATATATACGTCGGAGGGCTGCAGATTAGTAATGGAGGGCTATGTAGATAAGTAAGACAGAGGTCGGAGAGTCATATGCCAGAGCTGTGCTACACAGCGTCGGATGATACAGAGAGGCGAGACTAAACTAAATACAGAACAAGAGACATACATAAGGAAATCAGAGGAATGTCCGGAGGAACAGAGTTGCATATTTGACAGAGGGGGCACCAGAGGTATGAGTGGAGTTGTGTTCCAGAGGTCGGAGTTGATGGGATATGACAATACTCCTCAATAAAATGGTCAAGCAGAGAGATTTAACAGAACCATAATGAAAAGAGCAGAAGCTATGTGACACCATGCATGCTTACCAAAAGCCTTTTGGCAAGATGCAGTAGAAACAGCAACCTTCATCTATAATAGACAATCAATGCATTGTCACAAATGAAAGACCCCTATTGAAATCTTCAAAGGTGGTAACAAACCAGATGTCTCTTACTTTCAAGTATTCAATTGTAGAGCATTTGTTTACATTACTCCAGAACAAAGAAAAGACAAACTCAGCCCAAAAGCTGAAGAAATGACCTTTATAGATTACATTCCAAACATCAAAGGCTGAAGATTCTGGTCAACAACCAGGAGGAGAGTCTTTGACTCTACACAAGCCATTTTTAATGAATCAGTGTTTTCTTGTTGTCTCAAGGGTCAAGATAATGGACTGATTCCAATTTCAGTAGAGGTCAAAGAAACAATAGCAAATGACACCTCTGTTGATGAAGAAGATCAAGAATCTTGAGAAATACTGGTACAACCTTGAGAGCTGGTAGTACCACTACCAATATCAAGAGCAAATTTAAATCCCAGTCAACCACAAGCATCACTTGAAGGCAGTACTAGTGATAAAGACTTCTCAGAAGATCATTCAGACACATCATCTTCCACTTTCTCAACCACATCACCAACTTCCTCTAAGAAAGTCTCCACTTCAAAGAAGGTGAAAGAACCACCACCTTCATATCACTCTATATCTCCCTCTCCTTCTAGACAAGGAATAAAATGTCCACCATCAAAAGAAGACACAAAGTGAAACAAAAATTAATTTCATAACAAGTAACTGAACCAGAAGAATCTGATTTGATAAGGAAAAGAGACTGAATGCCACTAAAGCAAACTGAAGATGAATCTCTTGTGAGATTTAAAGCACATCTTCATCAATATCATCCTACAAGGAGAGAACATAAACAAACATTCAGACCTCCTCAAGAACCTGTTTGAAGATCTACAAGAATAGCCTAAAGATGAATTCAACCAGATTCTGCTTATGGAGATCTCACTCCCTTATAGAAACAATAGGTAATTAGGGCTTTATTACAAACCCCTATTCAAAAGAACATACAAATTCAGGAGGAGCAAGTTCAATAAGAACAAGCTCAGGATGAAGGAATGGAAGAACCAACCAACCAAGAAGGTTTGAAACAACTGTATAAACAGATTTTCAGCTGAGTTGCTCGACATTCAGTCAAACAAGTGTCAAACTTCAAACAAGACAGACAAGACATCTCACAAGATTGAATAAATGGACTATTGGCAGCAGCAGTAACAGTATCTGCTGAGTGAAAAGTGTCAATGCACTACAAATACATCACCAAGCTACCACAGGAACAATAGGAAGCATGGCAGGCTGCATGTGAAGATGAAAAGAAATCTCTACATGACAGAAAAGTCTGATGGCTTGTAGATTTGCCCAGGGACCATCAATCAGTGAAAGGGATCACTATCAGAACAGGCAATTGTGTCAAAGCATGATACATTGAAAAGGGCTTCACAGAAATCTTTGGTGTGGACTATGAAGACACCTTTTCACCTGTCACTTGATTTGAGACAGTCAGGTTCCTTTTAGCTTTAGCAGTGCTACATGATTGGGAAATATTAGCACTAGATATCAAAACTGCTTTGAAGATCTTGATGAAGAGATCTATATAAAGCAATCAGAAGGCTTCATAGATATCAGGAACTTCTCAAAAGTCTGTCTATTAAATAAAGCCATATATGGACTAAAACAAGCCATGCTCCAACACTCCATGCTTCTCTTATCAAATTCAGCTATCAAAGGCTATATGCTGATACTGGAGTTTACATAAAGAAGAAAAGAAAGATTCTGATCATCATCATGGTATATGTTAATGATGCACTTTTCATGGGTAGTGAAAAAGCACTAGTCCTCAAAGAAAAGAAATGTTTCATGAAGAGATGGGAATACAAAGATCTTGAAGATGCAAATGAATACCTATTTATGAGAATTACAAGAGGTCAAGTCAAACAAACTCTTGTTCTTGATCAAATGACCTCTGCTGAAAAGGTTATCGAGTGTTTTGGTCAAAAGAACTGCAAGACAGTTTCAATACCTTTACCCACATGATATAACCCTATTTCATCCACACAGGAAAAACCTGATTCCAAGATTCAATGCCTTTTTTGATGTGTAATAGGATCACTTCTTTTTCCAATACTTGAGACAAGATCAGACATTGAATTTGCAGTAATCAAAATGTTGCAGTGCTGTGCTTGTACAGCACAGCAAGAGAACAGAAGTGAGACTAGTACAAATAGAGAACAATGAAAAGATATGTAAGATGAACACAAATAAATAATGTCTGATGGTAACACAAAGTGTAGTAAGAGAGAAAGAGACTGGAGTGGTTATGGAGTTGGCAAACAGGGGTTCAGAACTGAACTTGTATGATTTTGAGATATGACAGCATCCCCCTCTTAGGCCTAAACCCCTGAAGGCCATTGAAGACAATGCAGAGTTGGTCAGCATTGGAGTCTGAATGTTCATATAAAACCTTTGGTGGAGTTCAATCCTGGCTTGACTGTCAACCACTACCACATCTGGAATGGAAGATCTCAAGTCCTGGCCCAACATACATCTCATAGAGTGCAAGGACAACAATGACACCTTGTGGGAGGCAAAGGCCACCAAGCAGAGAAGGTGGACCAAAGCAAGAAAGGAGGAGAAGGCATAAAGGAGGACAAAGGAGGAGGTGTGACAGAAGGCAGCCAAGAAGGTCACTTGGAGGGTGGCTAAGGGAGGGGCCAGGAGGATGGTGAGTATGGTATACATGGCACATGCATTGGCTAATAATGGGCAGGTGGAGCAGGTGTGGGCAGAGCCAGGCAGTGCAGGGCTCTAGAAAGGGAAAGAAGTGGGCAACCATGCTTGTAGACTGCAATTGATGTGAGGACCATGATCTCAAGTGTGAGCTTGGGATTGGGAGGTCAACAGCATGCATGGCATGCCAGAATGCCAAAGTGAAGTGTGAAAGGCTGGAGGAGGAGATGAAGCAGAAGAGATGAAGGCAGGTGGAGGGACTGGAGGGACCATGCAGAAAGTAACAGTCTGGTGAAGCAGTGATAGAGGTCAGAGAGTTATTAGTGGGGGACATTGGGGCAATAACGAAGGTGATCATGAAGCTCCATTAGGGCATCAAGATACTGGCACAGCACCTTGATTAACAGAACCAACTGTTGAAGAGGTTGGTAAAGGTGAAGGCAGAAAGGGTGTGTAAAGTAATGGGGACAGGGTTGAAGAAGGAGGAGAAGGAGGAGTGAGACATTAGAAAGGAGTTGGAGGAGTTGACAGAGGAAGAGCATGAGTCAGAGAAGTAGAATAGGTAGATTATCCAGCTGCCTTTGTACTTAGAAATGGCATGAATGTGAATAGATAAGCATTAGAGTTAAGCAGAATAAGGTTCAGGCTTGCCAGAATAACAGAGATGATATTCTTCAATGAGTTTTGAGGCATGTCTGAGATCTGTGGCTAATGGCCAGGAGGTTTATTTGTCAGTACCTTCATAGCCAGACCACTTGATCAAGTACAGCAACTTGCAATTGTGTCTTCTTCAATATATCCTGAAATTGAGGATTTCAGTGATCTCAAACTCTGGTTCTCCATCAACTTAAATGAGGCAGAGGTGGCTGCACTCTGTTAGGAATGAGATCGCTGAAATCCTCAATTATATCAGGAATGAAGGGCTCTAATTGAGAAACATGGAATACTAGATGGATAAACTTCATTGACTCTGAAAGATGGAGCATGAAGGGGTGACTACTGTCCTTGTATAGGGTCCCAAGTTCTTTTCTAAGAGCTTCTTGGAGGGGTGTGTGGAGCAGAAGAATTTGACCTTGATGAAAACCTGGTCACTGACTTTGAAGTCCAGTGCTGAAGTTTGCTTGGCATCTGCAAGTCCTTGATAATATATTTGGGCAGAGGCTATTTCTTCTCAGAGGAATTCATGGAGGGAATCAAGGTTGACAGAGTACTCTCATGCTTGAATGGAGGTAAGATCATGCTCTGGAAATATGGTGATGTTTGGATGGTAACCCTTGTTGGTGCAGAATGGAGAGATACCAGTAGTAGCATTTGGAGTGTTATTGTATGTGAACTCCATGAGGGACAGGAATTCAGACCAGTTGTCTTGTTGGTAATTACAGTAGATTCAAAGGTATCACTCTAGGGTCTGGTTAATGTGTTCTGTTTGACTGTCACCTTCTGAATGGTAATGAGAGGTGAAGTGAAGGTGAGTGTTGAGGGCTTTACAAAGTGAGTGTCATATTCATCCCAATCCCAATTCCCATACCTCTGAACTCTCTCTAATACTCCCTATGTCATCTCTGACTCCGACATCATCATCTCCGGTCTTCTTTGAAGGACTCTGTCCTATCACTCATTGGACCTCTGACACTGAAATCCCTTTCCCCATCAGACCTATTATAATTGGTCTGGATCTTATTTCCCTTTATGTTCACTCCATTTTCTAGTCATATAAACTCTTGTATGTTATTCCTATGTTATGTACATTTGATATTCCCTCAGTCCTATGTATGTACATCACCCCTCAGCACCCTATAATCTCTGACCAACTTTGTACCTTTACATATGGTTTCCTCCATTCTCTGTTCTGGACTCTGATCTGATATCATAGTATATAACTCCTGTGATCCCCTCATGTATTCTCTAGTTTGAATATTGTTAAATTGAGTCTCACTCCTTCAAACTTCATCCATGTCATATCCATGACAACTTCAGTCCTCCAAGCACCAACTCCACACCTCCCTCTGGTGTTAACTCACCAACTATACATCTCCATATCTTCAGACCTTTGTATATATCTCATGTGACTTCCTTGTTCCCTATTTAGTTAGATCTCATGCTCTGTACCTTTCCCCATCCCTGTGCAGCACAGCTCTGGCCAACTGCACAACCAGCATACAGCTTCAGTTCTTATTTTCCCATCCTCCATTCTATTGCTCATTCTTATGACTCTGTTACAAATCTGATGCACTCCAAACTATATATACTGTACCATCTCCACTGTACATATTCCAGTCATAATATCAATTTGAGCACTTGATGTTCTCTCTCTTCATTTAGCTTGACACTCAGCTCTCCACTGAACCCTGATGGATATCTTCACTCTCCTCCAAGTCTAGATGACTCAACTCTGACCCTCTAAACCTCTGACAAATATGGGACCAACTACTGAGACTTGAAACAAGGGTGCACCACATAAGGTGAAGCCAAGGTAACAGGAGAATACTAGAGTACTTCTGTTGCACAGGGCAGAGAAGAGAGAGGTGAACCAAGGATACTCACTGAGACAGAGACTAAAGTTCTTGTGACTAATTTGGGTTAGTTGAGATTGATAAGATCAACCCTTGTGAGCTTCTTAGAAGCTTGATTTTGTGGGGAAATAAATCTCATTATTAATTACATCATGGCACTGATCACCTTTGAATACATCCAGGAACCTATATGTGCTTGTGTATGATGCAGCTAGAACAAGGTCAATGATGTCAGAATGACATCAGAGGATCTGTCATGCTGCTCCACATATTTGAAATAAGTGAAGATGAGTCTGTGTCAACACAACACAACAGTTGTAGAGCTAGGAAAGCTCCAGACTGATGACATCATAGCTGAGTCACAAAGACTGCATCTAGATCATCATGTGGTCAATCCTGAGTGTAATTAGATTTACACTTTAATTAGATTTGACTGATGCATCAGTCAAGCTTCATACTTGACCTATGTCTTTTAGTAACATGAATAGTGTATTATCACTATGGTCTGCCTGTATTAACAGAGCACAAGACCTAGTGTTCAATTCACAGAATCTTAACATAAGATCACACAACACAACTTTGGAGTTCCAGAGTTGTTCAGGAGTTCATAAGCATGACTCTGACAGTCTGGTTCCAATAAAGTTCCCTTCTCTTTATATCCACTTCACCACATTTCTCCAATCTCCAAAATGAGGACACTGACAGTGAGCAAAGGTGCAACACACAAGTCCTGAACTAAGTCCTCACCACCACAACCCCTTATCTCCATCCTTCTATGCCTTCATCACCTCTGCATGTTGCTCTGCCCCATCTCTGTCAAACACCTGGTCCATTTCACCTTAGAGTTGACCACTACCCCTCAGACCTCCATCAAATGGAGCTCAGAGGAGTATGGATCATGACAGTGAGCAGAAGAAGTGAGAGATGAACTCCAAACATCAATTGGAGGTGATATGGGAAGAAACTCCATGCTTGAAAAAGACATGTAGGAGGAAAGGTATTGCCAACTCTGGGAAGTTAACCTTGTTGTTCATTGAAATGAATATATATTGTTTCGAGAGACAGTCCACAATAATGAGAATAGCAGTGTATTTGGAGGACAGAGGGAATTGTAGTCCATGGAGATGAAGTTCCATGGCTTCTCAGGAATGTGGAGTTGTTTCAGAACCCCGTGCACCTTGGCTCTGGCACATGCAGTACAGGAGGAGACATACTAGTTGATGAAGGGATGGATGACAGGCCATGTGTATTCATGGCAGATAAGCTCTAGTGTTTGGTTCTATTCAAAATAACCAGAGATCGGATGGTCACGTTTGTATCAGAGCGCTCAGAGATGGAACATAGATATGATTGTCTAAATGTAGGAAACTGTCAGAGTCAATGGACCAGCAAGATCCAGGCACAAACAGGTGAATGGAGGCAATGGAGTCAGAGGATAGTGCAGAAAGAATGACATTGTGAAGGAATTCTATATTAAAGGAGGCAGCAGCATGAAGGACAGGCACAGTGAGAATGGTAGCATGGAGTGAGGTAGAGAGTTGTTTGTAAATGAAGATAAGGCAGAAGTGGTGGGGATTAATGCAGGCATAGTTGCTATCCTCCTCTTTGGGATAGATGACCCATCATTTAGTCAAAGCATCAGGTTTAACTCTGAGGCATCTGGGGCAAAAGTTAACAACCATGTTGAACTGGGAGATGAACTCCAATCAACAGGCTTGTTGATGGGTCAGGAGTTTGGACATAGAGTAACATTCCAAGTTCTTGTGGTCAATGACAACATCAACAGGAGATCTGGAGAGGTAATGGCACCAAGTTCTGAATGCTTCACAGATGATGAGGAACTCTTTTTCATGGGTGTCATAGTTGAGCTTGGAAGCAGAAAGGGTGTGAAAGTAGAAATCTATCAGCTGAACTTCATCATCTGGACATCAAAGGGGATTCTGATGATGAAATAGTCGAAGGCATGAGTCTCAACAGTTAGGGGAGTGTCAGAGACCCAGTGGATAAGGATTGGAGTGGAGGTGAAGGCATCCTTGAGATACCAGAATGTGGAGCAACAGGAGTCATTGAAGTTCCAAGAGATACCCTTGTAGGTCAAGCAGATTAAAGAATCAACAGCAGCAGAGTGGTCATGGATAAAACACTGGTAGAAATTAGTGAAATCAAGGAATGGTTTTTGACTTCACAAGGATCAGGCCAGTCTTGAATGGCTTTTAATTTCTCTAGAGACATGGTCAGTCCAGTCAGAGACAGCTGGTAACTAAGGTACTCGATGAAGTTGATGTGGAACTCACATTTTTCTGATATGGCATAGAGGCTGTGTTTACAGAGTTACCAGAGTACATCTCAGACATGCTCTTTGTGTAAAGCATGATCCAGAGAGAAAACAAGGATGTCATACAGGTAAACTATGATGCAAACATCATGAAGGTCAGTGAAGATGGTGTTGACAAACTGCTGGAACACAGCTGGAGTATTAGTAAGGCCAAATGGCATCACAAGCTACTCATAGGAGCTTTAGCACATGCAGAATGATGTCTTCTACTCATTGCCCTCAGTGATGTGGACCAGATGATACTCATGCCAGAGGTCAAGTTTTGTGTAGATCCTGGCATGGCTTCGAGCATCCAGGAGATTGAAGATATGGGAAAGCAGGTAGTGGTCTTTCTTTGTGATCTTGTTGAGTCCTTGGAAGTTGGCACAGAGATGGAGCAAACTCTTCTTCCTGCAGACAAAGAGAACTGGGGTGGCATGAGCAAAGAAAGAAGGGCAGATAAAGCACATGAAAATATGTTTGTTGAGAAACACACAGAGGAACTCAAGTTCAGAGGAAGAAAGGGAATATGTGGTGCCAATTGGAGGGGATGCAGCTTCTTTCAAGTTGATTTTCAGATTGTGTTCATGATGAGGAGCAAGCTTGAAGGCTTTGCTTTTGCTAAAAACATATGGTACTCCATAGGAATGCTGGAGAGATTAAAAGGATCAGGGAAAATGAAGACAGAGTGGAGGTCACTGTCTGGAGGGTGTAGCTGTAGACTAAACTGCATGGAGTCCTCTAGGCAACAGGCTAACATGAAGGCCAGAGTGCTGATAAGCACAGTTGGCAGGGCCTTTCATTCTGAGAAACATGATGTATTGAAGGAGATGAGTCCAGCTTTCAGAGTGGGTTTTGAGAGCTGCACAGTCTAGCTCATAGATATAGGCATGGGTCATTCTGGTGAGTGGAACAAGATACTACTCAAAACCCAGTCAATCAATGAATTGAGGTGAGTAAGCCAGTTGTGTCCTAGCACAAGGAAACAAGAACCATCCAACAGAGTGATATAACATGTCATCAGAGTGATATCACTGGTAGGGAAGCAGATGAAAAGGTCAATAGCTTGAGTGATTGTGGAGTTCATAGTTTCATCAAACAAATGGGGTTGAAGCAGAGGAATGAAGTATATGAAAAGACTGTTTATTAACAAATGACATATCTAAAAAACAATCAGGGAATGCAGAGTCTATGAGTGTGGGAAAAGGAGGAATGTTATATGAGTAGAGAGACAGAAGGCATAAGAGATTTGAGGTCAGAAAAAGTGACACATTGAGATATATCTTCTTGAGTGCACAGGAAGAGAATCCATGCAACCTCCATTCCATGCAGGGCTTCAGAGGTTGCTGTTTATTTTTTCACCTCCAAAGAAACCTTCAGTTTGGCTTCTGGAGTTGCAGTCTTGAGAGCATGGGCCTTCAAAGCTCTAGATGTAGACTTTATGCACTCTTTCACCATGTGTCCTGAGTGACCACAGAACATGGCATAAATTGTTGTTGAAGGAGTGTTTATGTTCAGCTGTAGTGAGCTTTCCATTCTTTTTGAGCTTGAAGAAAAGGTCTTGCTTCAGAGGAGCAGAGGCTTCTGTTACAATATGTCTATTTTTCCTCTAATTTTTCTACTATTTTCTTATGACTTTCTGCACACAAAGTGGGTTATGTGACTTTATGTCACAGGTCACATGGCATGCTGACTGATGACACTTACTAATTATGCTGACTAATGTGCTAACTGATGCTGCTTTTAAAATGGTCCATGACATTCTGTGAACTTTCATTCTATGACTTTCCATGGTTACCTTACATGGATATCATGACCAGACAACCTTTGTACCATATATACCAGCCAACAGACAACCCAAGAACTTTAGATAAATTCTTGTGGCATCCCCAGTTATATTACCCTTGTCCACTACTCTAAGGCCTATACGAGCCCCCTTGCTAGTGCACACTGTACAGTGCTTCACCTAGCTTGCCTACTATCATGGGACCAGTATTGCAAAATGGACTAGAGATGCAAAATGCATTCTTCTGCAACACATAACACAGATAATGGCTTGTACTCATGGAAATGGATTGTAATAGACCTCCTATAGAGTCTTGTATTTTTTTTTTCTGAATAAAAAGCTGTTCTATCTCTGTCAGCTTCAAATCAATGTGTTAACATCTATGTTTCTGATGAAAAGGAGTCAGGACAATGTGAGATTCATCTCTAAAAAAAAACAGAATAAAAATGTAAATGAATATTAAATACTCTTGTCTGCCTTTTCCTCATTTTTCCAAAAGGGTTTTATTTTTATGTGAATTACTGCTATATCCTCAACCTTGACCTTTAGAGATGTGACAAATTTGAGTGGAGTTGCACTCAGCACTGGTTGTTGGTGGGTGGGAAATTTTCTCATTGTCAACAAGTGTATGCACTGAGTTTCATGCAGCAGTCAGAATTGCAATGCTGTATGTGACAATGTGTGACCCTCTATAAAGTTGTGTCAGAAAATTTTTGCAACTCTGGTCCACTTTCTGAACAGTACATCTG
>JBBPTO010001400.1:0-16038 GCA_038094155.1 Pulveroboletus cf. aberrans
AGGATGGGTACAGGATTGACTGTGTCCAGTTCCAGATCAACTAGGTCTGGTGCAGGATTGAATGGGTGGGGTGGCAGATTGACTACAATCAATTCAGGATGTGACAGGATTGGTGGCAGATTGACTACAACTGGTGCAGGATGCAACAGCATGGGTACAGGATTGCACAGCACTGGCTTAGGAGTGGATAGGACTGGTACAGGATTAGACAGGATTGGTGCAGGAGCAGACAGGATCAGAGGCAGATCAACTAGGGTGGATGCAGGATCGGATGGAACCAGTGCAGGAATGGATGGGGCTGGTACAAGATTCTTGTCTCGACGAGGCTTGGGTCCTAAGAGGAAAAAGTGGCCAGCATCAGCAACATCAGACATTGGATAGGACTCATCCGGGTGGATATCTGGGTGGATGATGGCAAGCTGGTGGATGATCCAGTCTCGGATACCCTGTGGGAAGCCACTAAGATAGATCATGTCACAATTGTACTCGGCTAGGCGTTTTTGGAATAGGAGCTGTGATGAAATGCGCAGGTAACTGTGGTGATACATGCCAAATGCTTCTGGACTTGTTATAGGCTTGATCTGAGTTTCCTGAGCTAGGATAGAGAGATCAGTGCAACTGTAGTACTCAATACCTTCACATCCTGGATAGAAAAGAATAACCACTGCCTGGAAGACCTTCCAGTCATTTTCAGCCACTTCAGGCAAGGTCTTCCATAACTCAGCCTCCTCTAGGTCAGCATATCTTATAGCTGCTTTGATTTTCTGGCTTTCAGTTAGATTGGCATAGGTACCAATACAGTCTACATCATCTAAAAAGTGTGGAAGTTCAGTGATGATTACCTTACCACTGAAGTGAGGGGCATCTGGAGATCCTCAGAATGGCAGAAATGCCATGACTTATGATAGGATTAAACTTTTGATTGATGCTGGAATCAATAGCTGCTAGGTTGGGACAGGCTGTGGGGTGATGTCAGATACTTGAATGGTCTGGATCCAGATCTGAAATCATGGCTGTGCTAGCATGGTCGTTCCAGGTCCATTAGAGTGCTCAAAGATCTCGAATCTATCAGATTAGGTTTTTGACTATCAGAAATGGAAAGAATACTTCGTAATTGGCTCGGTTGAGTCCCTGACACTGTTGGACAAGTGATCTGAATGACGGACAGCTTGGAAACCTGTTTCTCAGAAATGGAAGTTGGAATGGAAGTTTTCGAGCACTGCTTGCTGGGAACTGAGCCCAGGAAAGTCCTTGAATGCTCTCTTGAATTCCCTCACAGTCGGCTCCAGTTGTAAAGTAGCTACAGGACTTGAGATGAAGTCCTAAGCAAATAAGTAGGGTGCGAGTATAGATCTTAACCCAGGGGATTGCAAAGAGAAGGAAAGAGAACTAAAAGGATGGCTCACTGGTTGTTCACAGGACACTGAAAAACTGAGTCTGGCTTCTCCCCATTTGGTAGGGCTAGGAAATCAACTTGGATATTGCAGGACTATGGCAGAAATGGGGAAAACTGGAGGGAAACTGGCTTAGGACTGGTACTGAGTGAAACTAAATGGCTTGCATAGTGATGATAGGGGAGTTACATCCTGATTCAGGTATACCCAAATGATATATAGTAAGAGAAACACAAAAAAAGGCTATTCAACTCTAAAAGAATGGATCTGATATGCAGGAAAGTGATCCAGTGCATGGGAATCTGGTATCCGGTGGACCAGATAGGTATCCTGTGTGCATGGGTCTGGATCCAGTACATCAAATTGAAAGAAAACAGTAGATAAATGGTAGACAGATCAAAAACTAACCTTCAGATAACTACCAGATTAACTTGGATCAGGATGGACAGCAGCATGGAGCAGTCTTGGATTGACTAGAGCACATGATAGGGGTTACAGGATGACTAGGAATGACTGGATGTCACTACACTTTCCTACAATGTGTCGGAGCACCATGCCCATTTTATTTATTGAACAGACAGTTGGAAGGATATAGAGAGAGAAAGTGATTGAAGAACAAAAATGTTGTGTTTTCCAAATATTCCTAACATTTTCTTTATTTTACTCTCATCCAACTCAGGCATGAAGCTAAGTCCCCTGTGAGCTTTGCTTTTGCTGCACTGCAGATCCCTTTTTCTTTCTCACAAAGTATATATTTCTTATTGTGCCTCTTACTCTATAGACACCGGATCCCACCTGACCAGATACCATTGAAGCCACCCAGATTGGACATCAGACACAGACATGCACTAATGATTGCACAATAGATATGACTACAAGTACACAGAGAGGAGGAAAAGAGGACAGGACTACAGACATGCTCTACTGCCTTAGCCAGCCCCCTATCACAGCCTGGGCTGCCACAATCCACTCCTGGATCTCTGCCATCTCTATTTCAGCACAGATATGCCTCACCTTCTCCACCACCATCTCTGATTTAAGCAATGACAACCCAAGCCTCCAACTCCATGAACTAGAGCATTAACTCCTGCAGGCCCTGCCGGGAGACCATCATTGTTCTTGACAAGGGTTCTTCCACCCAGGCTTTCCCCTTGCCTTTCATTGGAGTTCATTCTGGCTTCTCATCAGAGACCTCAAGGACCTTCTTGTTGAGCATACAGAGAAGGGATTTGCACACTATAAGCAGAGTTAGTGTTTTGGACAAGTGGAATTTGCTTGACTTACTGGAAACTGGCCTTGTTGGCCTTTTCTCCTCTTCCATCTTTACCATCCACTGAGCCTTTGTCTTTTGGACATATTTGCAGTGCCCTTTTGTATTGTCACATGCCTGGCACATGATTTCCTTCCATTTCACAATACATTCCACCCACTTATTCTTGCAGTGTTGGCATGGTTCTGGGTAGTAGTACCCTGCCTCAATCTTCATGCCCAATTCTTCCACCACCTTGTCTTCCTCCTCAAAGTTCTTGTGGAAATGCTGTAACAAGTTAAATACAGAAGTGAAGCCATGCATGACCTTACCTTTTACCTTGTAAGCAGAGATCATCACCCCCTTGAAATTCCTGCTCTTGGTGGACTTACTTATCATCAACATGTGTGCCTCCAATGGGCCCCAAGTTGGCATGTTGTGTGCTGGGGAGGGTACTTCCATCAGTTTCATTGTGACCTCATCCTCTATTGAGATCAGATCCATCACCATGACTTGAGAATTCACACATGCCATAGCCTTCCAGTGATCTGCAACTTGTTGCATGATGCTGATCACCTGAAGAAGCTCAGGTGAGAGGTGAGTCAATACAGCCCTGATCATGTTAGCCTCATGAAGGGCTGACTGAAGCAATGACCACTGAACATTAGATGAAGAAGAGAGTGAGAAGCAGGTGCCATGCACCATTAAGCCTCCAAGTTCCATGCACCATGCCTTCTGCTCTTTCTGTAGATCATCTCTATCATCCAGCTGACAGGCCACTGTGGCAGCAGTTTCTTCCATGTAGCATCAACGTGCTTGATCACATCAGTCCATGTTGGTCATAGGGACCACATTGTTGAGGGCTTTGAGGGAGGTAAAGAGGTCAGACATCATGATAAAAGGTGGTGGAGTAATAGAGAGGAGGTGGCAAAGAGAGAAAGAAAGCCTAATGTTGTGAGTTTTGATGTTGCAATGCATCTTTGGATGTTGCTGACCCATTGTTCTAGACAGGCAATTGATCTTCTAATTTGGTCAAGTGGATAACTGACGCTGAGCTATGAGTTTGTCTTAGGTTAGCATGGTGGTGCTGACTGAGAACAGTTAGTATGCAAGTCTTCTATGAATGTAGGAGACCATAGGCTCCTACAGTGCAATCCCTCATTTTTTCCAGTTCTCAAGTCATCCCTGATGTTAATGAAGTCATCTTCAGATCATTCTCTCAACTTCTGAGTGCCATCCGCCCTGTCTCCAGTGTCTATCTGTTCAGTATTTATAGGTCTGAGTCAGGTGAGTTCTAGATTTTATTTCCTTTCATACTTAGAGCCTCAGAGAGTGAGTGGGAGTCCACTGGGCCTGATCTCCACATATGTTCAATCATGTAATAAGTCTTGTTCATTCATTGTCATAGTTTCCTAACTATATGCCTAACCTTACCTACATTCTCCAATATGTATGAAGTCTCAGACATTCTCAGACTATAAAGATTGTAACTCAGGCTTCAGTCTGCATTGAATCCTATCCTTGATCACCTTTTGAGTCTCAAAGACTCATTTTCCACTGTTTCCACTGCCATTCAAATCAAGTCCCACAAGTATTGACTGTTCTTATAGTCAGACTTTAGCCCTACCATCATGGAAAAGTCTGGACTCCAAATTTCCAGCTCTACAGTTGAGTGGACTTCTTGCTTTTTCTCTCAAACATTGTCCTAAACCCTTGGATCCCTTTTGGGTTGAGTTTTCCTGCTTGCACCCTACACTAACCACTCAGAAAACCCACTCTGAGCTTTCTAGCATCTTTACATCATCAGATCCCCATCTGAACTTCTGTGGGATGTTTCCTCTCTTGTTCCCCTCATTATTTTCATCATCTACCTTGTACTTAGTCCTTGTTCTTGACTGGGTACTTTTGATCCAGTGAATTCTCACTACCAGATACAAGCTAGATATCATTAATTTTTGGTCCATTTTTTCCCCTGACTTCAGTCTCAGCATCAACTTTGTTTCCTTCATCTAGCCCTTTGTTCCCATTCTTGTCTTTCAATCTTCTATTTGATCCTACTTGTTATCCCTTCAAACCTGGAAGCTTATCTGGCTCCTCATCTGAGCCTTCTTTATTCAACTTATCACCTAGTCTTCCATATATCTCTCTCCATTACAATGACTTTTCTCATCTTTCAATATCACATTGAGTTGTTAACTGCCCACAGAACCTCATCTGCCCACTGAATCTGATACCAATGGCCAGTAAAGCTCAACCCTTCCTTATGCCTCTCTGAGGTACTCCAAATATGCCCAAGTTCAATGGCAAAACACTGTTTCAACTCCTCCAGTATCTATAGGATATCAATCAGATTGGTAACAAAGCAGCTCTTGATGACACTGGTAAGATAAAGGCTGTGATCCAGTATGCAGATCTGAATGAAGTCAAGGTTTGGGAAACCATTTCAGAGACAACTGCTAATCCAGTGGATTGGCCCACATTCATAGCCACCATTAGAAAGTTGTATCCTGGATGTGAGGGTATTAATAATCACTTCTGCCACACTGACATTCAGTACTTAGTGAAGGATTATCAAAAAAAAAACAGATGCATAACCAGGATGACCTGGGAGAGTATACCAGGAAGTTCTGTAAGATTGTGGTATAAGAAGCCATTGCTCCTTATGTTTGTATTTGGTCAGTCTATTTGATTTTCACTATGTCGTCATCAAGTCATCAAGCATTTGTATTGATCTATGTCCAATCCAGTTCTGGTCCAACCTACTTGTACATATCTGGTTCATTGTATCTGTTTCTGTTCAATCTGGTCTGTCTACTGAATCAACTTCTACTGTATATATAGTATACCAGATACTCTGTATTGTGATCCAGTCATCAGATTCATGTTGGATGCCCCCTTCTTTATGTTTATTTAGAGTCTTGGGTGTGTCCAGAGTATAAAAGTTGTGTTTTGTACACAGCACATGAAATCAATCAACCATCTATCACTTACTCGCTCAGAGTCTAAGTCTTCTGTTCTCATCAATCTAGTTATATCTGGATCTGTTTTCCTTCTCTCTTGATCCTAGAAGAATCAAGACCTGTTACCAGTCAGCCATGTCTGAGGTATTTAGAAGCTTGTCTAGATTGTCTATCAAGGTGTCCTGTAAGTTCTGCAGTTGCCTTCCCTTGTTTCTCTACCTGCAATTTCCCTGAAATGAATCAATTGTTCCTTCATTTTCTTTTTTTGTATTACTGACCTGCTAGTTTCCTATCTGGAGACCTATAGCAGTCTAGGTCAATAAACCTCTCTTTATCTGGAGTCCACTGTGAGGGGCATTCAGACAAGTTTCAAGGGAGCTTCAGGCACATCTGATCTCCAAAATTTTTCTCTTGTCCTAGCAACTAATCACTAATGGCTCCAATACATCCAACCTTCACAACAATCAATCTGCTGTCAGTTTGACCACTCAACTCTAGTCCAACCACATCAGACATCATTCCTATCATCTGATACTTTCCCCTCTGCATTGCAGGCTCTTCATGCCTTTATTCCACATACCTTTCTGTCATCCACATTGATTAACCTTGATTGTCCTTTTTGACTACCCTCCTCTGCTTCATTGCCTTACTTACAGTCTATCTGCCCTCATTTGATCCAGTCTGATATCCTTGATCTGGATCTGGTTTCATTATATTCAACCCTTTTTGTCATAGATTGCCCATGTGCAGTACATCAACTGCTGTAGGGAATGATAGTTCTCTGTCCTTGTATCTGTTATGTCGTGTGCCATCACTGGTCCAATTCATCCTCATCCATCACCTGTTGGTAAGTCAAACCTTCATTTTACTACACTGGACACTTTCATTTGTACATCTGGTCAATCCAGTTCCATTGATCTGGTCATCAGATAGGTTGATCTGATGATCTGGTTTTCAATCCAGTCACATTCTTTACATGTATTCAGAGTCTCAGGTATGCCCAGACTATAAAAGTTGTGTTTTGCATGGAGTGCAAAAATCTATCTACCAACTATCATCCATCTATCTTGAGTTCAGTTCATCATCATTATTGATCCAGCTGTATCTGTAATCATCCCTTCATCCTTCTCTCCTGATCTGTGAAGAATCAAGTCCTGTGCTCATCAGCCATGTCTGAAGCATTAGGAGCTCTGTCAGATTATCATTCATTTTACCTCCTGTAAGTCCTGTGGTTCTCTTATGTGGAGCTCTACTCTACAAATTCCCCCTGGAATGAACCAATCATTCCTTTACCCTCTTACTTTGTATTGCTGACCTGCTAGTTTCCTATCTGAAAACATATAGCAGTCTAGGTCTTTCAACCTCTTTTCACTGCACTTTCATTCAATGGACTACCTGTTACACTTTTATGTTTCCTTGAAGATATTGACAATTTTTACATACAGAAAGGTCTCAGTGACTGACATAGCAATAAGTGTGTGCTATAATACATGCCTCTCAATAAGGCAAAGCTCTGGAAAACTCTTCCCAAGGCAAATAGCACTGCACTGGGTTGGTCTGCATTCATAGCAGCCCTCATTCTCCATTATTCCAGTTGTAAATCCAGTAGTTGTTATTTCAATGATGACTTGCTAACCTTTGTAGATGCACAATTAAAGCCACTCTAAGGTCTTGATGACCTCAGATTATATCATCATCAATTCTTAAAGATTTCATTGCTGCTAATCTCACTTCACAGAATATCCCAAGCAGACTGCAACTGCCTTTTTGAGAGAGGGCTATCACTTGAGGTCTGTGATCCAGTCCATGACTGGTTGGCTATTGTCTGGTCTGAAATTTACCTGGATGGTTCATATCCAGTAGCAAACACATTGGCTGCTGTAACATTTATTTTTTCTTTTCATACACCTTGTTCTGAGTTGTTATATTCATGACAACTCTGAACCTCCAAGCATCAACTCTGCAGTGTGTTTACACTACATATGCATCTCTGTTCCTCCAGACCTCTGTATATATATCACATTATGTCTTTGTTCCTTATTTAGTTAGATTCCACACTTCATACCTTTTCCATTACTGTGCAGCACAGCTCTGGTGAACTGCACAACTGGTGTGCAGCTCCAGTTCATAGATCCCCAACCTCCATTTCATTACTCATCCATTACAACCTCCTTACAAATCTGATGCACTCCATACTATATACTGTACCATCTCTACTGTACATATCTCCATTTGTCATATCAAATTAAGTACTTGATGTTCTCTCACTTGATCAGCTTGACGCTTGGCTCTTTACTGAACTTCAATGGATATTCTCCACTCTCCTCTGAGTCTAGATGACTCAACTCTGCACCCCCAATCCTCCACAAATACAGGACCACAACTCTGAAACTTGAATAGTGACACATCAAATACAGTAAAGCCAAGGTCCTACCAATACCTCTGGAGTTCTGGAGTTATACTGGAGTTCATCTGCACAGCTCTAATATGAGTTCATTGCAGCTCATTCATTACTTATTTCTACCCCATTGTTGCAGGCACTCAGGCCTGCATTTATCTCATTCATTGATTCAGATCATGCAGGTACAGACTGCATTCACATTGCCTCATCTGTCTTGTCTGACACTCAGAATCTTATAGGTCCTGAGTTCATTCCTATTACTTTATCGCCATCTTTTTCATCATGTTTACCTTCTGCTGCACCCCTTGACAATGGTGCTGTCTTGGCCATCAATTCTTCAATCTTTACCAAAGCTTCTTCTTTCAAAATACTATCTCCTCCTTCATCTGACCCTATCAAAGACCTTCTGTTGATCCTATACATTAATCTGATTACCATTGTAGGAAGCCATCACTCCTTAGATTCATATCTGGTCATTTCATATCTATTTAACTTTCACTAGGTCATTGTCAAGTCATCAAGCATCCATGTTGATCCATGTCCAATCCAGTTCTGATCTGCCCAAGTCGTACATATCCAGTTTCTTGTATTCATTCCTTTTCAATCTAGTCCATCTACCAGATGGACTTCTACTATATCTATAGTACCAGACACAATGTACTGGATGCTCTGTATTGTGATCTGGTCATCAGATTCATGTCTCTCTTCCCTTCTTTATGTTTATCTAGAGTCTTGGATGTGTCCAGACTATAAAAGTTGTGTTTCGCATACAGCGCAGGGGAATTAATCAATCATCTATTACTCAGTTTGAGTCTGAGCCTCCTGTCCTCATCAATCTGGTCATATTTGGATCTCTTCTCTTTCTCTTTTGATCCTGGAAGAATCAAGTCCTGTGCTCATCAGCTGTGTCTGAAGCATTAGGAACTCTTCTAGATTGTCTATCAAGGAGTCTTGTGAGCTCTGCAGTTGCACTCCCTTGATCCTCTACCTGCAATTCCCCTGGGATGAACCAATTGTTCCTTCACTTTCTTTCTTTATATTACTGACCTGCTAGTTACCTATCCAGAGACCTATAGCAGTCTAGGTTGGGCAACCTCTCTTCATCTGGAGTCCACCACAAGGCATTCAGACAAGCCTCAATCCAACCCCCAAATTCTTTTTTTCAATCTAGCAATTGATTAGTGACAGCTTCAATACATCTGACTTTTGCAACCATCAATCTGCCATCAGTCTGCCTGCTCAACTCTGATTTGACTGCACCAGATGTCATTCCTGTCATCTGGTACTTTCCCCTCCATGTTTCAGGCTCTTTGTGCCTTTATTTTGTGTACCTTTCCATCATCTGTCATCAATTAACCTTTGATCATCCCCTTTTAACTACCATTTTTGCTTCATTTCCTTGCCTACATTCTATCTACCCTCATTCAATCTGGTCTGGTATTCTTGATGCAGGTTCAGTTTCATCATGTTCAACCCCTTTCATCACAGATTGCCCATGCATGGTACACCAAGTGTGCACCTTCATTCAATGGACTACCTGTTATATTTTTACATTTCCTCAAAGATATTGACAATTTTTACACACAGAAAGGTCTCAGTGACTGACAGGGGATCAAATGTGCACTGTAGTACATGCCCCTTGATGAAGCAGAGCTCTGAAAGACTCTCCAAGGCAGATAGTGCTGCACTAAATTGGTCTGCATTCATAGCAGGCCTCGTTCTGCTTTATCCTGGTTGCAAATCCAGTAGTTGTTATTTCAAAGACAACTTGCTGACCTTTGTAGATGCATCCCAATCGAAGCCACTGTAAAGTAGCTACAGGACTTGAAATGAAGTCCTAAGCATATAAGTAGGGTGCGAGTGTAGGTCTTGACCCAGGGAATTGCAAAGAGAAGAAAAGAGAACTATAAGAATGGCTCACTGGTTGTTCACAGGACACTGGAAAACTGAGTCTGAAATCTCCCTGTTCAGTAGGGCTAGGAAACCAACTTGGTATTGCAGGACTATGGCAGGAATGGGGAAACTGAAGGGGAACTGGCTTAGGATTGGTACTGAATGGAACTAGATGGCTTGCATAGTGATGGTAGGGGAGTTACATCCTGATTCAGGCATACCTGAATGATATAGTAAGAGAAACACAAAAGAAAACTATTTGACTCTAAAAGAATGGATCTGGTGTGCAGGAAAGTGATCTGGTGCATGGAAATCCGATATCTGGTAGACTGGATGGGTATCCTGTATGCATGGGTCTGGGTCCAGTACATTGAATTGAAAGAAAATGGTAGACAAATTGTAGATGAATCAAAAACTGACTTTTAGACAACTACCAGATCAACTTGAATCAGGATAGACAGCAGTGCAGAGTGGTCTCGGATTAACTGGAGTACAGGATGGGGACTAGAGATGGCTAGGAATGACCAGATGTCACTGTAGGAAACTACACTTTCCTACACCACTCTGAGTTCTCAACAACCTTGGATCATATCATTGCCAATTCTTAAAGATGTTGTCACTGCTAATCTCACTTCACAGGATCTCCCAAGCAGACTGTGAATGCCTCTTCAAGAGAGGGCTACCACTCAGGGTCCATGACCAGTCAGCTATTGTCTGATCCAACATCCATCCAAATGTCTTGTATCTGATAGCAGACATGTTGGCTGCCACCACATTTCTTCTTTCTTTTCAAGTACCTCCTTTCAAGCCTGTTGTGGCCCATTCTTTACTCATTTCTACCCCATCATCACGGGCACTTGGGCCTGCATCCATCTTATTCATCGATCCAGATTACACAGATCCAGACTGCATTCATATTACCCAGTCTATCTTATCTGCTGCTCAGGATCTCAAAGGTTTTGAGTTCATTCATATTACTATGTCACTGCCTTTTACATTATGTTTACCTTCCACTGCATCCCTTGATGATGATGCTATCTTGGTTGTCAGTTGTTCAATTTTCACCAAAGCTTCTTTCAAATTACTGTCTACTTCTTCATCTGACCCTATGATGGACCTTTCATTGGTCCTGTACATTGATGTGATCACCATTGCCTTCCACAGTCATGTGCCATTGACTGCACCTCAACCTCATCATGTCTTAATACTCCTTTGTCATAGCTTTTCTCTCATCCATCACCAGTTGTTTTGAATCCATTGCCAGGTCATTCCAATCTGCCACTGGTTTCTTCTGATTCACTCTCAGTTCAGCCTATTCAGATCTTGGTTCTGACATTAAACTGAGCATCTGTGTTCTCATTCTGTCATCTGGTCATTTTCCATGACATGCTAGACCCTCCTGATCCATATGCTATTGTTACATCTTTTTCTTTTTCCTCTCTCCTGTGGCATGATGTGTTATAGTTGGTGATTTCACTCTCACATCAGTTTTACTCAATTTGCTAGTGATCCACTTCTTCTATCGCTCCCAAATGTGTTCCATGCGATTCCCCATGGTCACTTTACCATTATACCAACTTTCCCCAACGTTCTATCATATTGTTGTGTCTTTACACAAGCAGAAGCAACACTTGTAGTGTTGTCTTCACATTGTGGCTTATAGTTGTTTTCTATTATTTGGTTGATGTACTCTTACACTCTGAAGTCCACTGTTTTGCCTCTTTGGTTACTCACAGTGGACTCCAGATCAGTACATATGTTCTCCACATCAAAATATACTAGGTTACTCACAGTGGACTCCAGTCCTAGTCATTTGAGTCGACCCACAAAGTCCTAGCCCCTTTGTTGGCCTTTAATATGATGCCCAGGAGGTCATTGATAAAACTCCCTTGTGGAAGGAAAAGAACTTAACAGTTCTTCTATTTACCAATGATCTGCTTATGGATCTGGATTTCTTCCACCAGATAGGGATTCAATTATTTCTTTTTTGCAGTTTCTGATCATGAAAATGGTCATTCAGTAGGCATAGAGGAAGAAAGAAAATCCCACAAAGAAGACTTTTATCCATCATTCAATAAATCAATCAACTTCACACCATTCTTGTCTATCTCCAATCCACTGCCATTTGTCAAGATTTCATTCTATTTTACTGATCATCTGCTGCTGCTCATCCATCTCAATCAATAATACCATTGTACTCATTTCTACCCCAGGTTTAGTCTGGTGATCTCTATTTCACCCCAATTTTCGATCTGGTAACCTCTCTATTAAAGACCAACAAAGGGGCTAGGACATGGTGGGTCAACTCAAAGGGATAGAACTGGAGTTCACTGTGAGTAATCAAGTATATTTCAATGTGGAGAACATATGTACTGATCTGAAGTCTACTGTGAGTAACCAAAGAGGCAAAACAGCAGTCTCCAGAGAGTAAGTGTATATCGACCAAATAATAGAAAACAACTATAAGCCACAATGCGAAGACAACACTACAAGTGTTGCTTCTGCTTGTGTAGTGACACCACAACATGATAGAACATTGAGGAAAGTTGGTATATTAGTAAAGTGACCATGGGGAATTGCAAAGTTTGGAAGCAATAGGAGAAGAGAATCACTAGTAAATTGAGGCAACCTGATATGAGAGTGAAATCACCAACTATAACACTCTCTCATATCAAAAAGAATCACCTCATCTTCTTTGTCCTCATCCTCAAGCCAGACTGGCTTCGTCTTCTAATACCTGGTCTGTTCTAATGGATTATTAGCTCCATATCATACAAAGTCAGACCATTACTCACCTGGCACCTTGCCCTTCCTATTCTTGAGCACCACTGCCTTCTCATTGTCCTCTACCATTCTCTGCTTCCCTTAACCCAACAATTTCTCGTGTTTTGCCTTCAATTTCTTGCATTAGATGCAAGTTTGTTCTTCTGGTCCAGTGCAGGCAGCACTGGACCATGCACAATGGAAGCACAGTGTCACATGCCATACTCCCATTGTCTCATCAGCTACCTTCTTCTTTGTCTTGGGGGACTCACCCTTCTCCTCATTTTCATTCACTGTCAGCATTCATTTGCACTATGGATAGTCAGTTCTGTTTCAATCTGCACAAACCCCTCACTTACCTTAGGTTGCAGTATCATGACGACAAGCAGTCATGCTGCTTCCCCCTCAGCTGTCTCATCCTGCTTCTCCATCTCATCCATCCTCACTGTCTCCTTTTTCATTGCTGCTAGCTTCATTGGTCCCATCATTGGTTCCATCATTGTTATCATTGTTGTCTCTGTTTCTGATGCAGGAGTGGCAGCCTCTCCTTTTTCATGGGCTGCCTTCATGTCAGCTGCCTGCTCCTTCTCCTTCCATCTTTGCTCCTCTGCCTTCACTTCCACCTTCAAGAATTCTTGACTGCCCACTCCTCCACAATGTAAGGAGCTGTAGCTCCTTATGTTCATATCCAGTCTATCTATGTCTGGTTGACTTTTCCTAGGTCATCTATAGTCTCTCTCAAGCATGCATTCAAGTCCCATACCATCTGTGTCCCATCTGTCATCGATCCAGTTCTGATCTACCCTCTATTGTATGTATCCAGTATCATCCAGGTCCAGTTTCTTCTCTTTTCTTTCAAATACTTACCATTCTTCACCTGTTCTTTAACTGGATGTGGTGCAGTAGTGGTCATATTTCCTTTTTTTATTGCCAGTGATCTATCCCCACTGATAATGGGATGATGGACTATCTTTACTTATGGGTGCTATATGTCATGGCTAGACTAGCAGTCAGTCAAAAGTCAAGAGAAATGCCCTAACTATAAAACTTGTATCCTCCAAAATTATAAACACCTTTTTTGACTCATCACATTCCTGTCTGAACTTCTGTGGGATGTTTTCCCATTGTCGTCCTTCTCATCCTCATAATTCTTCTTGCACTCAGTCCTGGTCCTCGACCAGGTACTTTCAATCCAGTGAACTCTCACTATCAGATACATGCCAGATCCCTCTCAAACATGCAGGAAGCACCTTGATACTGTTCCCTTCTCACTTTACTATTAAAGGCCAACAAAGGGGCTAGGACTTTGTGGGTTGACTCAAATGACTAGAACTGGAGTCCACTGTGAGTAACCTAGTATATTTTGATGTGGAGAACATATGTTCTGACCTGGAGTCCACTGTGAGTAACCAAAGAGGCAAAACAGCGGACTCCAGAGTGTAAGAGTACATTGACCAAAAATAGAAAACAACTATAAGCCACAATGTAAAGACAACACTACAAGTGTTGCTTCTGCTTGTGTAGAGATACAACAACATAATAGAATGTTGTCAAGATGCTAGACTCCTCTGGAATTTCGTCCGACGGAGGTCTGAGGGGGATTAGTCAACTCCAGGGTGAAAGGATGCAGGAAGGGCCAGAGGTCCGATGGAGATGGAATGAAATGACATGTGGAGGTGATGAAGGCAGAACGAGGTGGAGATGAGGAGTTATGGGGGTGAGGACTTGGTGCAGTACTTATGTGTCGCACCCTTGCCTACTGTCAGATCCTTATTTTGGAGATGGAAGGGAACATAGTGGAGATGATAAGGGAAGGAAGGAAACTTCATTGGAATCAGACGGAGTTCAGAGGAGAGAGAACATCATTGAGTGACTTCAATAAAGACATCAAGTGACATCAATATTTGAACTGAGAAATACATGAGGGAACTATGGAGTTATATACTACAGAATTGGATTGGAGTCTGGAATGGAGAATGGAGGAAATCATATGTAAAGGTACAACAACGATCAGAGATCATAGGGTACTGAGAGGTGATGTACATAGGTCTAGGGAATGAAATGTAACACAGGTATAATATAAAAATAATCATAGGGGACTGAGGAATGGAGTGAGCATAAAGAAAAGTAAGATCTGGGTCAATCATAATTGGTCTGATGGAGGAAGGGGTTCTGGTATTGGATGTCCAATAGGTGATAGGACGGAGTCCTTTGGAGGGAACTGGACATGAGGGAGTTGGAGTTGGAGATGGCATAGAGGGTATCAGAGGGTAGTTCAGAGGTGTGATGATAGGGGTTAGGATGGGATATGACAGTGCCTCCTAATTAGGGCTGAGCCCTTGAGGCCCAAAGGTCAAAGCATAGGGTCCACTAGTCCAGTAGACAATGGACTTTGTTGATCTGATGGAATCTCAGGAGTACCCAGTGGAGTTTGAACCTTGTATATAAGATACATTTGAAAAACAGCTTGCCTTTCCTCCACAACCATCACGATGTCCAACAGCTGTGAAGCAAGTCTATCCAACGATGAGGTGGTGAAGCTGCAGGAGCAGCTCATGATGGTGCAACAAAGGTGCAAGCAAGAATGAGCAGCATATCAGAGGTGCAAGGCTGAGGAACATGAGTGGAGGAAGCACAAGGAGTATGAGGAGAAGGAGCGGAAGGAGCATGCAGAGGTAGAGGAGAAGGAGTGGAGACTGTGCAAGAAGCATGAACAGAGAATGATGGTGAAGTGCCGCAAGATGGAGCTGGTGCTCACTGAGGTGAAGAGGAGGTGTGGTGAGATGAGGAAGTGAAAGGTGAGAGTGGCAGGGAAGAGGAAGAACAGGGCAACTGGTGATCAAATGCATGATATGTTCATAGCATTTGATGGGGCTGATAGAGGGTCAGGAGGACTCAATCGAGCTCAGATTGGACATGGAGGACTGGAGCAGATTGAAGAGGAAGTGGAGGAAGTCAGAGATCAAGGGGTGTGACTGGTGCCACAGGAAGGGCACAGTCTGCATACTGCCACCATCAGGGTCGAAGGGGACAGCATGCATTGTGTGTGCGAGAGCACACATTACCTGCATGAGGTCAGAGGAAGGGATGGAGTTGCTGGAGTCACCAAGGGGTGGAGAGAAAAAGAAGCAGGCAAGGCCCATGGTGGAGATTATGGCAGGGCTATTGAGGTCAAGCAGAGGGGTGGATGGAGTGGACGGAGCACTCTCAGGAGTGCTTCAGGAGCTCATGGGTCACCTCAGGGTAATTAAAGAGGCAGTGACCAGGGTGTGGAGAGAGCTCCACACAATGAGGAAGGAGTGAAAGGAGAGTGAAAAGCACACTGAAAAGGAGATGCAGATGGAGGTGAGGGAGATGGGGAAGAAGAGGGTAAGGACA
>JBBPTO010001401.1:0-16028 GCA_038094155.1 Pulveroboletus cf. aberrans
CCTGTGGCAAGACCATTCGAGTGATCCACATGCTCGACTTGATACAGTCCAACACATGGGTGGGACAATGGAAGAATCTGGAAAAAGCGGACATAACAAAGAGGGGAAGCAGTGAGGTACAGTGGGAGCGAGACTTTCAACCATGGTGCGAAAACTGCATGAACTTGGGCAACATCTGAAGATATGGAAGGTTGGACAAGCAAGGGATGAGTTCGGACCAAAATCCTGCATCACAATTGCCAAAGGGGTGAGAGTCAGATGGGGGGTAAGCCTGTATCACCTGGCTTTTGTCCAGGTAATGCATCCGAAAGATGAGTGTAACTGAATGCAGAACTTATACCATATAGACACAGTCCTAAGATCCCACTGGCATGTTGTATCACCTTGCAAAGCTTCATGAATGTAATGTAAAATGGTGGCTGAGAGGTCAGGGAGATTGTAGCATACTTGCATCTCTTCTATTGATGATGCACTACAGTTGGGGTGAACGGTGACATGGAGCACTATGTTTCCATAGGCAGAGACAATGCCACCTGGGCCCCCAAAGTGATTGCGAAATGGGTGCAGACCAGTAAATGTAGCCTCCTTTTCTGGCAGGATACATTGGATGAACTCGAGAGTAGGGTCGATGAACACAACAGCTGTGTGCTCCATATTGATTACCTTCTCCATAGCAGACTCCTTCATGAGCCGGAGTGTAATGTAGAGGTCAAAAAGTCACAGCGATTCCTCATGATTGAGAATATCCACAACCTGGTCGACATATGTGCGAGATTGGCAACTCATCCGCTGAAAAGTAGTCTTGCAATGTGTGATGAGTAAGCATTCAGTGACATCAGCAGTATACTGGATAAGGGCACCATTGGCTTTTGTCTGTCGAGCAAAGCTCTGCATTACCTTGAGCTTCAGAATCCTGAAATGATCCATAGGACCACTGGTGCTTCTTCATGCACCTAGAGCAAGGATACTGGACTTGGCAGCATGGAATTCTGCCAGTGAACGCTGCATCAAAGCAATTGAGGAGTTGGTGTAAACAGGGTCTTGGGCACGGTAGATAAACTCTACCATGCAACGGATGGCGTATATAAATTCATCAGAAGCCTTCCCAGCACCATCCAAAAGAGAGACAATTGACCTTTCCAAATCGTGGTGGTCTCTGCCTGTCATCTGAATATGGTGCGACACCCCAGTCGAGAAGTGGCAAAACAAAACCCACTTGTGGAGATTACCGAACCAGGTATCAAGCGTATGTGCACAAGCCATGAATTTGCACCAGTTGAGAGGGTGGTCGAAGAAGAATTTGTGCCTGGAATGAAGAATCTCACCTGTGAGAAAGAGAAAAGGCTCTGCAAATCTCCAGTTTCGGAAGAATGGCTTGTGAACGCCAAGCAACTTGATAGCTTTTGCAGCTTTCTGGCATGCTACAATATCTCAAGGATCGACCTTTCAACACAGTTCTTGTATTTGTGAAAGGGTGGTTTCTCCTGTGCATGGTGCAGCAAGAGTCAGTTCCCCAAATTGGGCCAGCTCTGCCATAGTGATGGGGGACACGTTCTTAAATATGCCTGCAATCAACTGCTGCTCTGGAAGGTCAGCAATATATGCCACAAGGGGAGTGTAACATAATCAAACATGACCACTAGCATCCACAAGATTGTGGCCATCCCTGGCAGCATCTTTCAGCATTGCTGTTACAACGTCTAATGACCAGTGGAAGAGTCATGCAAGAAGAATGATCTTGAAGTCGAAATGGACTTTGAATTCAGAAGTCAGGATGAATGTGATGCAACACCATGCATGGGATGTAGCCTGCATATGGACATCCGACTGGATATTGCCAATAGTCATGAACACAGGATGCATTTCTAGACTGCCAGTCTGGTGGGTGACTGGCGTCTTATCAGATGTGAGCATAATAGGGATGATTGTGGATCCATAGGGGAGTTGGTCCTGCAAGGTGTGAGTAGACAGACCAACATGCTGCACTAGATTGCTTACCTGAATCTCAAATACACAAGTACCTGTAAAAAATTCACTGTACTCACGTTCCATACCACAATACACCTGGTGTGAATCATATGTCATGTAGTTGGCAAATACAGGATTGGAGAATAGATCCTTGATGACTTCCATGCCATCGTGCCATATCAAACAGATTTCCTGTCCTTCCACTGTATTGTATCCCTAAAATCGAACCTTTGTAGCCTGCCACTATGCTCCAGAGGGAAGGTGTGAGATCCACCCAAAGAGTTGATCCATGTTTTTGAAAGATGGCTTTGGTTGGGTATCAAACTAATCATTGGTTGCAGTGAATTCAATATCTACATCACAAGACTAGACACTCACCCATTGTAGTTTCAAGAACTCTGACACCTGTGCTTTGGTCAAATTTCATGCCAAAAACCTAGCTAGCTCCCATTCCCCTTCGTCTTCGAACGGATAGTAGATATTGTGTTCGCGACATCTCTCATACTTGTCTTTCTTCAATTGGTCCAGTAGAGTTTCGCCCCTCCTGAAAACGGAGCCGGAATGTTCATGGTACTGATGCGTGATGCTTGTCTCATCTGCACCTCACCTCAGTGAAGGAGGGATTGGAATTTGAAAGGAATCTTCTAGAGTTGAAAGACAGGTTATTCCAGGTGTATTCAAATGGAGTATGAATGCATTCAGGGAGCGAAGAAGAGTGCAACATGCCGGACAGACAACTTGAATATCACCTTCCATGAGGGCTAATATGAGATCTAAGTCTGGGTTGATTCAGATTATGTGCAGATTGTGAGCAACAGACACGGGGACTAAGTCTTTCAAACTCAGACTCCAACTTACACATGTATACTGAGAGCAAGGTGAAAGCTACAACCAATTGTACCCCCATTATCTCATGGTGACAAGCATCCTCAGCTCACCTTTGATCCCACCGCAACTATCCCTGTCCATCACAAGCTCTGTCAATTCATCATCTTTACCTAGCCCGAGAGATGATGAATTTCATCCCTGTTCCCCTCCGTTCTCAGGTGTCAAGTCCACATATAAGCACAACAACTTTGGACGGCCGGGTACCCGAAGAACATCACATCATTCAGACTTGGATAAGCATTCACCTGTCTTTGTGACTACCATGTCTCCTTCACATAGATCCCCCTCCCTGTCCAATCGAGTCCTGACTCGTACTTTGGCTGCACAACAGAAGATGGTGAAGCGGTTCCTACCTTACACCTCCAGTCCAGTCGGAACACCTCTTGAGCTTTGCTTTGCTGTGAGGTCACTGGCCCTCTTCCTATATGAATCTAACTCTGCAGGATGTTGAAGATGTGCATGCAACAATCTGCAGAGGTTGATGATTGTCCAGCTAACTTTCCTAATTTACAGGGAAGGGAGCAATTTATTGCAGGCCTTTCTGCGATGCCAGACAGAGTACTGAAGAAAGCCTTTCATGCCAAACAAGCTGACCATGAATGCATAGTGCAATGCCTTTCATTGACCTTAAGTGAAATTGAGGCAGCCGAATGGCACATGAATTACCTTTCTGCTGTGAAGGAGGACCGGGCTGTGGAGCTTGGTATCTCTGATGCCCAGTTGGGTATTGTCAAAGTATAACTCTGGAGCAACTCCGATACAACTCCACTGGAGCACCAGCACATTTTGTACATTCTCCGTCCCTTTTGACTTCAGAGTTGTACTTTACCTATTCTGGAAATCTTTCTTGACACGTCACAAATTTCTTAAGTGCATCGTATGATTTTCTACAAGTTGTACGACTTATTTTCTTTCATGCACTATTCCTTTTTCATTCCAAGCTATCCCTAATGGAAGTCGCTTATCCTCGCTTAACTCCAGTCCGGAGTTGCCGGAGTTAGTATGCACACATACCATTTCACTATTTAATCCCTTCAGATTTTTTCAACTCACCTCAGTTGTGATTGCTCTTTGGGCATCTGGCTGAGTGCTGGGCATTACTGCCCCTACCATAGATTTTGACAGGTATACTCCGGTGTTTGATGAACAAACATGGGCTGAGGATGATGGAGGGTTCCACCAGGCAGTATATGCCAATGAACTGATTGTGCTAAGTATAGCTAACGGTCAGATGGCACAAATGCAGCAGTCGATGTGATTGTGACCTGGATTCATGACCTCGGAGCCTGGTGAGCGACCTGGTGAAGAAGCCAAAGGTGGGCTTGATGAAGAAGCCAAAGAAGACGGCTACAGCAAGGTGTCGTTCCCTTGATTGAGAAGGCTGATTTGTGATAAGAACAGGGGGATCGATGCCATGAGGCTGTATCAATACAGCCATCTGACCTTCGTATGTAATGTCATGGACACGCATGTTGTACCCTCAATTCAATATATACTTATAATTTCTCCTATAATATGCCTACGACTGTGTTTTCATGGTGGTGGTGATTGTCCATCCCAAGCCCTCAAGCAATGGTTATGCCAGCGAGAGTCAGTTCCCTCCACTTTTATCCCCAGTGATTGCTCAGAAATTTCTATGCCCATCCCTGCCTGAACCCTGACAGCAGTGACTTCGGCTTGACGGGTGAATGCCCTGAAGATCCCTTTGACTTATCCGAACTACTCCTTCTCCCCGCAGCAATGAATCCATATACCCCCAGTTTGACTTTCCCCCAACACCAATCGGCCAATGAAATCGGTCCACCATCGATCTAGCCTCAATGGCAACAAATAATACCTACTCCATTCGTGCTTTACCCAATGCACCCACCTACTCAACATCCTGAGGGTGATCAATTGTTTGTGTATGGGTTCAGGCCCTGGCATCCAGGCATTCAGACAGCAATGCGTTTTGGTGACCCTGCTCAGAGCATAAATTTGGTGCGCTTTGTTACTTATCCTTATCATATTTCTTGATCACTATAGCCATTACAGGGGTCAGAAACAGCATGTCCCCATGTGCCACAATGCGAACAGGCCATTGCAATGCCACACACCCCCTGGCTGCCACCACCATCTGGCCTCACTAACTCTGCAACCATCGCCCCTGTGATACAAGCAGGCTCACCTCATGTCCCCGCTGTTCCTGTGGCCACCTTGATCATCCATGCTGTTCCCCACAATGCCCTTGCCATCCCCACAGCCCCCATTAGTGGTACGCCCACCACTATCATGGGCCCTGAACTAAAGGCGCTAGTCAGTCGTGCGAAAGTGAATATCTACCAAACCATCAGCACTGTGGATGGTGTACCGGTTGGGAATGATGCTGAACATTACGTTAGTGATGCTATCGTGCAGGTGTGTCAAACCATTGTTGGGTGGGCGGATGTGCTGATTCTGGATTACAATAAAATTCACCAAAAAGTCTTGCAGAGCTCTGCAAACGTCTGGTTCTCACTAAAAAAGTATTGTTTGCACAACATCCACAGAGAATACCATCTACATCGGTGCCTCTACAACTCAAGCACAGATGACAGAGAGTTCCGCTCACAACGTGTATGAGAACTACTCCATGGCCATAGTTTTCTATGTGACACCCCAGATGACAACTACTTCTCAGCAGAATTTTTCCACATGTACATGATTGACATCATTTTCTCTAGCGAGTCTGATCTCTGGAAATACCTTGGTGCCAGCACAAATCTCGACATGCTGTTTGCTCTAGGGGCAACTGCTCTTGCTGCTGCATTGAAGGAGTATCATGAGGGTCATTACATTCCAGCCAAGGTTGATGTGGATGCATGGCAAGGAGACTACTTAGAGTATTTAAGCTTGCTTCATACCATACAAGGGACAGTGGATGGCGCTTACTGGCTCAACTCATACCAGGCCGCCATTATGGATTGGGGACAAGCAGGGATAGTACCTTCTGTGTAATCTTGTACTACAGATTTACGATAAGATCATTTATATACACTGCTATGCATATCTATGTGTTTTGATCAGGATGGCAGGCCCATCGCGAGCAAGCTCACTGCCAACCCGACCCTTAGTCCCAAATGGGGATTATTACCACTTTTGTCGACAAAATGGCATCCCAGGATGTGCTTACAGTAGCCACACTTGCAGATGTGGGTCCGGGTCCGGTACATCAAATTGAAAGGAAATGGTAGACAACCGGTAGACGGATCAAAAACTAACCTTCAGACAACTACCAGATTGACTCAGATCAGGATTGGTGGCAGCACAGAGCGGTCTCAGATTGACTAGAGCACAGGATAGGGACTAGAGATGGCTAGGGATGACCAGATATCACTGTAGGAAACTGTACTTTCCTACACTGAACTCCTATATCGAATATCGTGACCATGTCTACGATAGGCATATGGCCATCGCCATCAGTGCCCACCTTGACATGAGCTCCCCCCTCTACTGCCTAGTCCATCTGTTGTGGCAGATTGGTCACCTCAACTTCCTGAATCACCCCACCACCATTGCCATCCTAGGTGAAGCTAACCTTGAGCTCGATGTCCTTGCTTACCAGCTTGAGCTGGGGGAATTCTTAACCTACCTCAACTGATACTTGGCCAAGACCAATGCCCAATTCACCAAACCCACACCCATTACAGTTCCTGCTCCTATCCCATCAACAACTACCATTGCCTCCCCCACCTTGTTCACCCCATCCGCATCAACATCCCCTCTGGCTGAAGAGGCCATTCACTCGATGAACCTAGCAGAGCACTGCCATGCCGAAGACCTAGAAGAGGTCATCCTTACCTCCAGCAATGCCTGTTACCCTCAGAGTTGCTTTCTTTGCCACTGCCTTTGCCACTTTTGAAGCCAATGTGAGACTTATCAATGCCCCACCTGCTTTCAATGGACCCCTGGCCACAACCGGTGGAAATGCCCTCTTTGACGCTGTAGGAAAGTACAGTTTCATACAGTGATATCTGGCCATTCCTAGCCATCTCTAGTCCCTATTCTGCGCTTCAATCGATCCGAGACTGCTCTGTGATGCTGTCTTTCCTGATCTGAGTGATCCAGTAGTTGTCTGAAGGTCAGTTTTTGATCTGTCTATGATTTGTCTATGATTTCCTTTCAATTCAATGTACCAGACCCGGACCCATGCATACAGGATACCCATCCAGTCCACCGGATACTGGATTCCTGTGCACCGGATCACTTTCCTGCACACCAGATCCATTCCTTAAAAGTCGAGTAGTCTTTTTTTGTGTTTCTCTTACTATATATCATTTGAGTATGCCCAAAGGAGGATGGAACTCCCCTACCATCACTATGCAATCCATCTACTGCCTATTCTAAGCCAGAAGTCCAGTCTTCCCCTCCAGTTTCCCCCATTCTTGTCCTAGTCCTGCAACACCAAGTTGGTTTCCTAGCCCTACCGAACAGGGGGATTCCAGACTCAGTTTTCCAGTGTCCTGTGGACAATCAGTGAGCCATCCTTACAGTCCTCTTTCCTTCTCTTTGCAATCCCCTGGGTCGAGATCTACACTCGCACCATACATATTTGCTTAGGACTTCATTCCGAGTCCTGTAGCTACTTTACAATGCCCTCCTCCTAGGCCCTCTCCCTCCACCTCCCATGCTTTTCAGAGATTGTCTTCATCATTGTCATCCTGAGGAACTCTGCCATTGAGTCCTACATGCCAACATGCACAACAAACTGCTCATTTCCTTATCTGATGCCACTCCACACCTGTATCAATGACCACCCAGGAGCCCCCGCCTATCGATGAAAGGGAAGATGAGGGAGACTATGCATTTGACGATGCCACCATGTCTAACATGACTGGTGAACCCTATGGGGACTATAGAGATTTTTGAAGCATGCTGATTTCAAGTCTACTAAGGGGGTAATGTTATGATTTACCTCAAACTACACTTTTCCTTGAACTTATCGCTTACATATGGATGGGTATAAGTCCCAACTTGGACATTCTTTTTTTTTCATCACTGACTATGATACCTTGACTCATCATCCACTTCCATCGCATTCTATGCAATTCCACTCCACTTGCTTTGTCAGTGATTCCTTCCACCATATTCCTTTATATTCCATGCCTACCCTGAACACCTTTACATATATAAACTCATGTCATCACACATATGCTCCTCAGTCTAGTCTTACCTTTTCCTCACACCTTCTACCTTTACTATCGCCCCTGGAATACATTGGTGTTCCCACTCCTTGATACAGGCCCAAGGGTAGCCTTAATATCCTCTTGCTCCTTGCTGCAGTAAACCACCCTTAAGTGGGAAGTCTCCATCATGAACCTCACCAAGAGGTCTCCTTGTCACCACCATTCAAAGGAAAGTCCTCATTGTCTGTCCTCATTAGTAGGCAGACTCCTCGTCCACCGTTAACTCAGTCGTACCCTCAGCCACCATTAGCTTGGTAGCACCCTTCATCACTGAACCTCACTAGTAGGTAGACTCTTTGTAGACATCTTGCAATTGTCAAGCTCCATTGCCTCCCTGTCCACAGTTAAGTCTGAAGACCCAAAGGTTCTATGCCTGCCCTTGTTTAGGTCAGCTGTAACAGTATCCATGCATATGTAAGTGATAAAAGAAAACAGGGGCTGAGCATAACAAATACATGGGGGAATTACAGAAGTTAGATATACAGTGGCTCAAAAAAGTGTCCCAATGTTGGTACATTTTGAAGAGATTGGTTAATTGCCAGTGAAGAAAACCAAAAATGGCCAAACACTTGCAGGAGCGAAGGTCATACTTGTGCTAAGCTTCCTAGCCCCACTTGGATCGTGTGATTCAGTTGTCATGCCACTGAGATACAGCCATTTTAAAATGACATGTCATTGGGACACTTATTTGAGTATCATTTCAATTCTATACTTTTAGTACTTAGTGTGTCTTCCTTTGGCCTTAATTACCACCTCTATCCTTATAGGCATACTTTCTATCAATATTTGCCCTTCTCAGCCTAAATCATGCCCCACTCCACCACAATCCTCTCTCAAGGTTCCCATACTTCCCTAGCTTGTCTTGAATAGTTGTTGAGCTTTTGTTTCAGGATTTGCCAGACATATTCAATAGGGCTAATGCCTGGAGATTGTGGGGAAAAATCTAGAAGCTTGATTCCATGAGATTCAAGCCATTCCTAAGCTCTTTTGGAGGAGTGCTTGAAGTCATTATTCTGTTGAAAGAAAATGTCTTACTCATAAATACCAGAGTTTTTCATGCTATGAAGCAGATTATCCTTCAAAATGGGGATATACTGCTCAGCATTTATCTTGCCCTCCACCCCTGCCATGAGGCCAATACCATTCGAGCCCATACATTCCAAAACCATCAAGGAATCTCCTCCAAACTGTATCATTCACTGTACCTTCCTGTTCTGCAAAGGCTTACCTGCCATTTTTTATACATACTTTCTTCCATCTGACCCATTCATATTAAGATTGATTTTATCTGCCCAAATAACCCTAGTCTAGCCCTCTATAGTCCAGTTTTGATACTTAAAAGCAAAGGCTAGCCTCTGTTTTCCATGTTTAACAGATGGAAAAGGCATTTTCTTCTTGACCACAGCCTTCAAGAAAACAAACTTGAGGACATTGTAAACAGTTTGGGTTGAGATAGGAGAAGAGAGAGCAGAATTGATGAGGTGTGTGGCTTGAACAGCATTTTCCACTTTCCCAGTGGTATAATCCTGTTCTTATCAGTAGAGGAAATCTTGGAAAAATATCCTAGCTTGATGTTTTACTTCTCTATAAGGTATTATTTGATGACTCTGGCTGCAGTAGATTTCCCCAACCCAGTTTGAGAGGAGATCTGATGAATATAGAGACTAGATTCAGCCAGAAAGAGAATATTATCTTTAATAGAGTTAGAAATGGACTTCATGATAATATTGATTAACTGAGTGGGATGAGTATTATTTATACACCTTAGAATTACCTAATTTACATAATTATTCAGGGTCAAGGCATAGCATCCATTAGAAGCTGTCATATTCTTATGTTATTTACCAGATAATGAATCACAGCATGATGCTCAAATAAGTGTCCCAATGACATGTCATGGCTGTAACTCAGTGGCATGACAACCTAATTACATGATCCAAGTGGGGTTAGGAAGCACAGTGCATGTACTACCTTCGCTTCTGCAAGTATTTGGTCTTGTTTGGTTTTTTGCACTGGAAATTAACCAATCTCTACAAAATGCACCAACATTGGAACACTTTTTTAAGCCACTGTATATGGCCATGACTGGTCATCCCTACTTGCATTGAAGCCTTTGTTTCAAAGCTGGAGAACTCAGCAAGAAGCTGAAGGTGGAAAAAAAAAACACAGACAGGCAAGGTTGCAATGGAGAGTCAACAATGGTTGAAAGACTTTCTTGCATGATATCCTGACATCAAGCCTGCATGCCTGACTGGACCTGACCTCAAGCATGTGCATGCATTCAACTTCACAGTTATTAACCACTACTTTCAACTCCTTGATGACTTCTTAAAAGCACACAATATACCTTGAAAGAATGTCTATAACATGGATGAGAGGGAAATCCAGCTCAGTGGAGGATGAAAAGGAGATAATATCAAGTACCTTTATGCTTGGTCTTTGAAGCATTGAGTTCAGATACACAGTGGAAACTTGGTAACAGGAGGGTACAAGGGTACTCCTGTTGCACAAGGCAGAGAAAGGAGAGGTGAGTTGAGGATTGAATCAACTTAAAATCTGTACAGGCTCTAGATTGTTTTGTCAGACAAGGAATAAATGAGTCAACATCTTAGATACTGAGGAAACATCAAGAGAACAAGACTGTCCTTTGGTGGCTCAATTCAGATCCTTTATATACTACATAAGAGTTTGTGTCAAAATATGACTCCACTGCTCTTTGACCTCCTCTGAGGTTCATCTCCACAACTTTGAGGTTGATGTATACCAATTCCCTCAACTCTGCTCTGGAGCATCTCAGAGTTGACCATTTCACTAAGTAAGGTCCCATTTCTATCTTCAAACCTAATATATCCTATTCTGGACATTACATCAGAGTTACATTGAAGTTTTAGTGCTCACATCTTCATCCTTATTTAGGCACTCTGCTTCATTCTTTTTCTCTCAGTTGTTCTGTCACATCACTGTGCAACAGCTGAGGTGAGCCTTTTAGATACTTCTCTTTACTCTTTTTACTTATGTCTGTAGTCTGGGTATTCCTACCCCTCCATAGTGCACACATTTTGTCAGTTTGTACATATTGTATACTAATCTAGGATGTCCATGCTGTATTTAATGTATTTAAGATCATATGGAAGCATGTCACAGCCTTGTATATGCCTGATGTGCAAGGGTGTGAAAGAATGGAAGATCATATTTGAGTAGGTCTGAGGGTGTGATATAGGGTAAGGGTCATGGGTAATGCATAGAATGGTCTAAAACAATATAGAATGCAAATGATGTCATACCTCATGCATGGGTAGGATTTGCATGGGTTGTGGGGTCATGTTCAGGGTTTGTGCTGTTGTGTGACCTTATATAGGCTATCTCCAATGTCATAGAGTCTAGCTTCACATGTAGAGTTTCTAGAGTGACTGTGATGCATGGGAGTGATGTGGGATGTTCATAGATCATAAATTAGATGATTGTAACAAGAATACTCACTGAGACAGAGACTAAAGTTTTTGTGACCAAGTTTGAGTAAGTTGAGATTGATGAGATCAACCCTTGTGAGCTTCTTAGAAGCTTGATATCAAGGGGGAAATGAATCTTGTTATTATTACATCATGGTGCTTATGCCTTTGAATACATTTAGAAACCTGTGTATACCTGTGTGTGATGTATCTAGAATAAGGTTGATGATGTTAGGATGACATCAGAGGACACACTGTATAGTGCTTCATTCAGTCACACTGGTCATGAAGGGGGAGGTTCTGCCTCTATGGTGTTTGTTGGCACATGCTGTATAGTATCTTGACCAACTTGACTAGCAGGTCAATACTATGTCTATCCCCTTTTTCCAAGATCTGTGGTTGCTATATAGGAGTCCAGCTGTCCTTGCTAGGGAAGAAATTATCTCTTTGAGCCAGAGATTAACCCTCTGAGATTCATATGAGCCAGCAGATCATTTGATTATATGCCTGGTCAGCTTTAGATGTTAGAAAATTGTATGTGAAAATTGTTTCCAGAATTCTCTGACCTGGGATGCCATTTTGAGGATTATTGATAGCTTAGATGTGTGTCAAAATATAATTCCTCTGAGGTTCTTCAACTTACTCTGGACCTGTTCTGCCACAACTCTGAGACTTCTTCTACAAAGTACAACTTCTAACTCCAGAGTTCCTTAAAGTTGACTACCACACTTGGTAACATTCTTTTTCTTCTCCAGATCTCATATTTCCTATTCTGGACATCACATCAGAGTTACATCTGTCATATCCCATGTAATCAACACAACTCCAACCTCCGGACTAACTCTGCACGTTCCTCCGGTGACCTCTCACCAACCCCACTCCTCCGTTCCTCCAGACTTATCTTAGATTCCCTTACATATGTTTCTTGTTCCATATATAGTTTAGTCTTGCCCCTCTGTTCCCTCTGACACTGTGTAGCACAGCTCTGGCTCATTCCTGGCCCAGAGCACAGCTCCAGCACATGACTCTCTGACCTCCGTCTTACTTATCTACATAGCCCTCCATTACTAATCCGCAGCACTCTGACATATATATACTCTGAACTATGTATGTAGATACTTTAGCCTGAATATCACATTAGACCACTCCTCTCAACTTCTCTGGTTCTCTCCGATGTGTCTCCGACCAAGAAGGCCGTGACAGTGCAGAGGCGTGACACACAAGTCCTGTGCCAAGCCTTCACCCCTCCGGACCTCCAGCCATCTCTGGCCATTCGATCCCCTCGACCTCCGATCTCCAACCAGAGTTTGAGCGGAGGAGATCTGGTCTTAACAGTATATTCAGGCTTCCTCCTGTACTGTCACTACTCTGACTATGACTCTTCACGCCCACATCGAGATTCCAATCTCAAGTCTTTTCTCTAGGCTTCTGAAACCAGAACGCCTTCGTCACTCGAGGTGTTTCCGTTCCAACTCTGGTTCCTCCGGAGTTGTCTGGCCGAAAGATAGACTCATGGACCATCCGACTTCCCCTTGGAAGCTGCGTTACTCTCTGACCCCATCCGTACTCTGTCTAAACGCATCCATTCATTCCTTATGACTGGTACCATCGCCTCCAGTCCACTCTGCCTCCCATTCAGGAATACCCCAATCCCTCATGAACTCTGACCTCCATTCCTCCCTCTGAACTCCTTGACGGTCACCACTTTGTTTATGATCCCCTGCTGCCTTGATGGCAATTTCATCCCCCTGACGTCTCCCCGAACTCCTGACCTCCACACTCCGATGTCCACCTCCTTAACTCCGCTTTTTCCATCTCAGTGATACCACCTCCGATGCCTTGCACATACCATTGTTGGATTCCAGACATTGCTTGGTCAAGCACCACCAGCTTGCCCACTAACAATCCGTTGATTGTAGGGTTCTGTAGTGGCACCTTCACATGATGACTATAAACAGAATGCCGACCCCTCTGACGTCACCCCAGTCTCCGGTTTCGAGCTCCGAGCTCACTCCAGCCTAACCAGCCATCCAGTTGACCACCCCTCTCCGGTTCCCTCGAGATCGATCAGACTTCGTGTCTGATCTCTCTGGCTTGCGTTCACTTCGCGCGACGCTCGCATCCCCATCCCTTTTCCTGACCTCCGCCTCATTTCCAATCCACTCTGCACACTTCTGGCATTCCGGTCGCACCACGTGCCCCTGAATCACCCTTACCTCCGTCCTTGGACCTGTGGTCCACCCTCCACCAGTGTCTGCCCAGTGCAGCACTCGCACCCCTTTTCCCTTGCCCCTCCCTTGGCCTAGTTGCTGTGTGTCAGAAGTCGAGTTCGCTCCTTCTGTTCATTTGCAGGACTATTGCCTCGGACTCCGCATTTCCCCCACACCTCCTCATCTCCGCTCTCCACTTCAATTCCTTCTGACCTCCCTGACCTGCCTCCTGATACCGCCGACATACGTCCGCTCCGGATCCTAACAAGATTGGCTGGAGTACCTTGGAACACGGCCGTTCAGATTTGACAGCGTCATCTCTTGCCTCTCCTTGCCCAGAGTTGCTCCGTGTGCTCCGCGTGCCTCCGCCCTCCCCGCCCTCGTTGATCACCACCTGGCAGTCCCGATATCCGCCCACTCCAGATCCTAATCCGATTGGCTGGAGACCTATGAAACACGGTCTGTTTAGAAAGCATCGACCCCACCTCCCATCCTTTTCTGTCTCCACCCAGAGCTGCTTGACGTGCTCTGAGGCTCTCCGACTCACTCCATTCCCCTCCGTCTTTCCCTCCATCCCCTCCTCCTGGAGCTGCTTCTCACGCTTCATGGTACTCCGTCTCCCTCCGAAACCTCCACACTCCAGAAACTCCCACTCCTTTCCTTTTCCTTGTCGACGCTGGGACATTGACCCTAAGAGGGGGGTAGGAACCGCTCCTGCACTTCCCAACAACTCTCACCTCTCCTCACTCCGCCCTCCGCCCTCCGTTCTCTCCTTCGACCCCATCTGACTCCCTCCGTCCTCCGATTCACTCCGGCCTTTTCAGGCCTCCTCCAACGCTTTCCTGTTGTCATCCCTTCACGCTGTTTCATGTCATGTACATTTGACGCAACTATTTTACAAAGCTGAAGCTGGATTGACTACGTGGACCCCTCTCCACCCTCCACATCCTCTGCATCACCCTCTGACTCCTTGCCCTCCACCCACTCTGCCGCACCCGCACATTCCTTGGCCAACCCGGCCAACTCCCCCACAACCTCTGCAACCTCCTTCTGCCATTCGTCCTCTGGCCCCTCCGACTCTCCGTAGAGCTCTTCCGCCTTGAGCTGCACCAGCACGTCCAGCAGCACCTCTTGTCGGTCGAATGCCCGATTTTGATGATTGAGTGCATCCCAAATCTCCCGAAGCACCTTGAGCAGGGCTTCGTTGGTTCCAGACCCCGACCCACTCTCCTCCACCTCCGACCCCTCCACCACCTCCGTCCTCTTCCGCTTCCAGCACTCCAGCTTCTCCTCCCCCGGCCTCTCGCATCTCACCTTTGTGTCCTGACACACCAGGCAAGACGACAACTTACCAGGCCTGAGCTCACACTCGAGACCCTGGTCCTCGCACCTCCGGCAATCTGCCAGCTCTGCGGCATGCTCCTTCCCCTTTCTGGAACTCGGACCCGCCTGCTCCGATCATCCTCCATCAGTCGCCCTCCACCTGATGGCCTGCACACTCACCTGCCTCTGTGCCTCTTTGGCCACCCTTCTCATGACTTCCTCCGCTGCCCTCCGAGCCTCTGCCTCTGCTCTCCAGCACGCTTCCTCCTCCTCTGCCCTTCGGCACTCCTCCTCCTTCCTCATCTTCGTCCACCTCCTCCGCTCCACAGCCTTCGCCTCCCACATGGCGTCAGTGTCATCCTCACACTCCGCAAGATTCATGTCGGACCAAGATTTGATGTTGTCAATTCCGGACATGGTAGTGGTATGAGATCAAGCCACGTTCCAACTCCACTGAGGACTTTATACCCTCTTTCGAACTCCAAAGCTGACCAACTCCGTTTGTCCTAACGGCCTTCAGGGGTTCAGGCCTAAGAGGGGGATACTGTCATATCCCATGTAATTGACACAACTCCAACCTCCGGACTAACTCCGCATGTCCCTCCAGTGACCTCTCACCAACCCTGCTCCTCCATTCCTCCGGACTTATCTTAGATTCCCTTACGTATGTTTCTTGTTCCATATATAGTTTAGTCTCGCCCCTCTGTTCCCTCCGACGCTGTGTAGCACAGCTTCGGCTCATTCCTGGCCCGGAGCATAGCTCCGGCATATGACTCTCCGACCTCTGTCTTACTTATCTACATAGCCCTCCGTTACTAATCCACAGCACTCCGACGTATATATACTCCAAACTATGTATGTAGATACTTTAGCCTGAATATCACATTAGACCACTCCTCTCAACTTCTCCAGTTCTCTCTGATGTGTCTCCAACCAAGAAGGCTGTGACAGTGCAGAGGCGCGACACACAAGTCCTGCGCCAAGCC
>JBBPTO010001402.1:0-16021 GCA_038094155.1 Pulveroboletus cf. aberrans
GTCCTCCGCGGACATGCAGTTGCCCATGGTGCCCGAGTACGAGCAGCAATGCAGGATGGAGGGGTGGGTGGGTGGGATTGAATAGGCGGGATGACGGGATGCGGGGACGGAGGGAGGGCGGGGAGGCAGTGAGGGGAATGGCGGAGAGATGGCCAGTCGACGTCCAACGGCTCACCTTTCCTCCACATAAACCTGTCACACTGTCACACGTCACGCTTCTCTCCGATTCTGCCGTTTGCTCGAGTCCTCGCGCGCGGTCTTTCCGGCTGAGAGTGTACCGTTTCGTGTGTGCTTTTGGAATGCGAAATTCAAGGTCACCGGATCTGTACACTGCAGCGATGTTGTTCATCCACCCCTCCGGTAGTTCGCTCGGTTCCAGCCAGCTGGTATGAAACCTTATTCGGTCTTCTTTTAGCACCGCGGATGATGCACGTCCAAGAAGCTGCCACGCATGGTCCCGTTGCCGCCGAGACCACGGCCGCGCCGGAAGAAACCTGTCTGGACTGAATTTATACGGGCCTTCCAGACGTCTGTTTCCGCACCCCCCCCAAAGTATCTTGGCCCCCCAAGTCCTGGACGACGACGATCATGGAGGTTTCCGAGCGCCACCGTTCAACCCGCATGGTGCATTCCAGCCGCACGTGCGTCGTCCACAGGATTAGTACGTGTCTCGATTCGCACGCCGGGTCTGCGATCACACTGCCCACCCTCCCCTTCGTGCGTCCCTTCCCCTCTTGCAGTGTGCGAAAAAGGCTTTTTACCCCACAAAGCTGTGCAAAGTTTTAAGAGTGATTTACACGACGTCATTTGGAATTGATCGTTTGACAGGACGTTCGAGTCCGCTCATTGTTCAGCCGGATATTGAGACATCGAAAGTGACATTGCCGTGCGCTTCGATCAGGGTATACATTGACTCATGGCAGCATACGACACTTTTATGTAAAATGAAACACGTTTCACAGGGCTTCTTCTGCTCGATGAAGGCCACCCTTGGGCGTAATCGGCACGCGCATCAAGCGTGAACGTGTCTACAAGACGAAAGCAGCACCGACGAGCGCACCCATGGAGGCAACGAGGGTGCCAACGACGGCGCCGAACGAGACGGGCGCAGACAAGGCCATGGCGCCACTCGTGCTCGTGCTCGTGCTTGTGCTCGTGCCTGTGGTGGACGTAGCCGAAGACGTAGCCGAAGAAGCGGCCGAGGCACCCGTGGCGCTGGCAATAGCGCTGCTCCCAGAGCTCACTGGAACCGAAGGATCAGGCGGATTCGCGGGAATGAACAAACGACGCCTTACGGGCGGCACACTCGGATTGTTGGAGTTGCGTCCCGGTCTGGACGTCTGCCTGGGTGCAGTTGGCCTGGAGACACGCGAGGGCGGCCTGCTGGAACGCTGACGAGGTGCAGACGCAGGCCAGGTCGGTGCTGGCGGGGGTCAGTACGACGTGACGCGGGCGGGCGCGAGGGACATACTAGCTGGAGCAGTTACCCACGGGGGCTGCAGCGGCGGAACAGTTGATGATGCAGCTATCAGGCGTCTGAGTGGCGGCGGCGGCAGTGGAGGTGTTGGTGACGGACTGAGCCTGGACGAGGAGGGCAGTGGCAGCGACGACGACGAGAGCCTTGAACATCGCGATAGCGGGGAAAGGGTTACGCGTGGAGCATTGTCAGCTGAGCGCGGTATTTGAGGATTAGCGGGACGTGGGAAATCATGGCACATTGTACGGCAGCGGTGTCGGAATGTGGGTCAAATGCTGGTTGGATGTTCCTCAACGCGTCACATTGCCAACAACCACCATCATGGATGACACCATGATCGCAGTGGTGGGGAACGTTTCTCTGGCATCGCCGTAGCCGCATGCAGGACAAAAAACAACCCAGCATCTCAAGAATGAGACGGGTACACTCGACAGCACGACATCATAGGTATAATCTCTGGGTCTTCTACACACGTAGTGACTGTCCGACTCGAGGCTGCAAGTGGAACGGACGACTGTCGATGGTATGGCGCGAAGAGTGGCGCGCGACAAAGACACTGTCCAAATTTGGATCAGGATTCGAGGCCAGGCACGGGACCGTTCTCGACCTCCCCATCGCACTCGGTTATCTAAGCCTCGACCCGCTCAGTCTGATTTCAAATGTCCCCACCCATCTCTTATTCTCTACAACGATGGCATCCCCCCCCTTCCCTCCGCGTCCCCAACCCTCTGTCCGCCAAGTCGACCACACCACCTATCCACCACCGAGAGATCCCCCACGGACACCCCGCAGCATCCTCCGACCCACACCTCCCTTCTACGCTCCCACACTGCCTGACTCGACGACGACGACGACAATCGCGCGCGTCCCGCTCGTACCTGCCCCCCGCAGCACCACCCCCGCCGCGACGTCGCCGCACCATCACCATCACACCGCTTCCTCCCCAGAACTACGCTTCTGTATGGAAGATGCATGGGAGCCTCGTGGTTGGCCGCAGCACCCTATCGATCACTCGATGGCCCCCACCCCTGGACCTGGGCTTGGTCCTACGCCTCTACTAGCACCAGCGACTATCCCTACGGTCACAGCCACGGCCATGTCTGCCCACGCCCCTTCCCACACCGTCGCACGGAGCGGCTTCACCGCCCGTGTCGTCAATCCCAACTTCCTCCCTCATGCACGCGGGCGCTCGGCCTCCTTCGTCCGCGTCGTACATACACCGCCACCAGATCTCGAACCGGACAGGTTGGCGAGGGCCTGCGGCCAACAGCACCCGCCCGGTGCTTATCATCACCGCTCAGGGGCACATCAGTCCGCAGATACCGTGCCAGCCTCTACCTCTTTTTCACGGTTCAAGGACCCTCTCAGTGTGGAGAGGACAGAGACAGCCCTCGCACACCCTCCAGTACCAAAAATACGGCTCTCGCACATGTACAGACGACTCGATGCGCTCGCAAGGAGATCGAATCGGCGTGCGATGGACTATGTCGCATTAGAAGACGTCGCTGCGATTCATCGACGGGACGGCCAGCTACGGGAACAGATGCGCCGGAAGCGCACCGACCGACTGCAGGAAAGGGACCCCAGCTTTCGTGCGTCACTTTTTTTTCGTTTGGAAACGATCACCAACTCGTTTTCCAGACGCGATCGGCGCCCCGCTCGAGGACGTGCTCCTGTATGCCTCGACCCCGATCGTCATCGGCGAATATCAACACCATCTCCCCATCGTCGTCGTCGCCTGCGTCGAAGAGTTGACCAAGACTGGCGAGTGACATGTTGCTGTTCGTCTCCACGTCTGACACTCTGACCCCAGGCATCTACCAAAGCGGCCTCTTTCGTGCCCTCCCGAGCCGTGACCGACACCTCCAGCTGATCGACCTCTTTGACAAGTCCTCCGATTTCGGCGCACAGTTTAGCATGCGCGGACAGGCGATGCCGGACGTGTGTGCGCTCCTGTCGACATTCATATCCAGTCTGTCCAACCCGCTGCTCGATCCGTACCTCTATGCCGCCATGTGGCAGTGGTCCGTCAAGCCGAGCGTCAAGCGCGAGGACGCGAAGAAGGATCGACAGGAAGAGGAAGAAGAAGAACGCAGGGCGAGAGGCGAACCAGCCCGTCTCGACACCTGGACGCCGTACGACGACTTGCATTTCGACGACGCCGACGTCAAGCTCGAATCGGACCAGATCGCGACCGCGCAAATCCTCCTCCGGTTCCTCCCCTCGACGAACCTGTCGTTGTTGGTGTACCTGTGCGCATTTTTCACACAGCTGCCGTTGTGTCCCGAGAACGGGCTACAGCTCGAGGACGTGGCGAGGATATTTGGGCACAGGCTCTTGGGCGGGTCTGTCAAGGTGGTCTCGCAGAGGATGATGATGTGGTTGTTGACGAGGTGGCATCGGATTTCGGAGAACTTGTTTGGGGAGGGGTGTGGGATGACGCCACCAACGTCGCCTGCGCCCGGAGCAGCTGGGCCTAGACCCGGAATAGACGCAGGATCCGGCGGCGCTGTGGAAGGACACGGAGATCGTGCGGAGAAGCGGCGAGGCAAGAAACGGGAGAATGGATCAGAGGAGGTGTTACGACACGGCCCGCGGACGTCCTCGCCGTCCTCGCCAGCCACATCAAGATCTGGATCCCGCTCGTCACCCTCGGCAGAAGGCGAAGGCGACGAAGAAGAAGGATCGAGGTCGAGTCGACGGCGCAAGAAGCGGTCGCTCGACGACACGCGCGAGGGGACAGCGGGTCATCGTTTCTCCGAGGAGTGTAAGCCGTCCTTCATTCTCTAGTTTTTTTTTTTCTTTCCTTTTTTCCATGCATTTCCTTTCTCTCTCTCTTTTTCTTTTTCTTGGAACGCACGCTCAATAGAAAATATCGCCGCATGTGCACGCGCTGGACGTGACCCTCTCCCCCTGGGTTCTCGACTCTCCGTTCTCGGCCTCGATTGGGTTGCTACGAAAGCGCAACGCGGGGCGGGTCGACGTGGGTCCAGGTCTGGCTCTGGCTCTGGCTCTGGGTCGAGGCGCCATCACCATCACCATCACCATCACCATCATGCACGCCCACACGCCCGTGATCGCGATCATCGCCAAGGACATCCGCACCCAGACCGTCACGCCCATCCGCCTCCAGATCACCGTGGGACGTCTCCAGATCCGTTTGCGATGGGTACGTACCGTTGGCGTTCATTTCATTTTTTCTTTCTCCGATGGGACCGGATGGGCTCACGTCGTCTGGTTTGAAGCGTTTGCGCAGGCCCAGCGGGAGGTGGTGGGGTCGCCGCCTTGTTCGAGTTTGTTGACGACGCCTCCGCTTGAGGGTTCGATCGCCGGGCCTGGTCTCGGTCTCGGTCTCGGTCTTGCGTCGGAGTTGAACGATACGCCCGTCAGGGTGGCGCGCTCCGACGACGACGGTGGTAGCGGTCGTGTGAACAGGAATGGGAACACAGCCGTGGAAGACCCGGACCAGAACCAGAACCAGGACCAGAACGGGGGGGAGGGTGAGGATAGAGACAGAGACAGGGACAGGAACGGGAACGTGGACAGGGTCTTCCACGAGGCGAGTACCCTGGCGGACGCGTCCCGGCAACCGACGATGGCTAGAAGCGGCGGCGGCGGCGTGGACGTGGACGTGGACGTGCGTATCGTGGACGCGTTGTTGCGTGAGACGGCGGTGGCGACGGGTGCGGCGCGGGCGTTGGCGGAGAGGGTGGAGGTGTTGGAGAGGGCGATGTACGTACGTGGGGAGGACGGCGAGGGCACGAACACGAACACGAACACGAACACGAACGTGAACGACATGAATATACACGAGAAGACGGTCGAGGACGAGCTGCGGATGCGGTTGCGGCATGTAGAAGCGGAGAGGGACGAAGCGAGGCGGATCGTGCGGGACGTGCGGGCATACCTGATGGAAGACGGGGCGGGGTGATGATGACGGGAGGTTTTTTTTCTTTTTCGTCTGGGCGACGGGTTGTCGTTTGCGGGGATGTCGTCGGATTTATGCAGGGTCTTTTTGTGCTCTTTTGTAATTTATGACGTGCGATGTCAGAGGAGCTGGCGTCGCACACGAACTGGGTGACGTTCTCGGATTCATATCCCACGCGAGATGGTTGATCTGATCTTCCGCGCTTTGGGGGATCGACGACCAGGTAGATCGGGTGGACGGTCGGTCGTGTCTCGGAATCGTCATTCTCGCTCAGAGATCTGACGGGGACGTTTTACGTGGGCGATCAGATCTAAAAGTCGACGAGGACTGTCGGAATTTCGCTTCGTGAGGCCCGGTTGGAAGTGGGAGGCGGAACGATGCCCCCGAGCACGACGCTCAGAGGGCCGGTGACGACCGACGAAGAGCGACCAGGATGGCTTCCGCGGCAGGTCGCTCCTCGGGCAAACATGACCGGCAACGTCGCATCCATCGTTCGAGACGTCGGTTCGGCCTGGCGTCGATCTCTTGACCAAACGTGAGACGACGGTCGAGTCTTTGACCACGTTCGTTTTTCCGGACAGCACCTGCGAGAATGTTGGCATGGATGCGCAGAGAGTGGACGTCACTCTCGGTCGCGCGGTTGAACGTCTCTTCTGGATCTGGTGCGATCCAACCCCAAGGTTCCCAGTCGTGAGGAAGATCGTTCAGTGCTTCCGGAATGAAAAGTATATCCAAAGTCAGTCAGTTTACTTGCCTCGGAAAGCCTACGCGTTTCTCGTCGACCTTGGTGCTGCTCATGGAACCCCAGGCTAGATCGTGGCAATCCTGCAGAGACGGTCTCGCAAAATCACGTCCATTGGCCATGCATGCTTTGTTCGCACGCGGGCACATGAAATTGACGACACGCCAAGGTTACCTGGCACAAATCGAGGGTCCGAGCGAGTGTTTGCCTTCAACGGAGCACCTAATGCCGTCGAGGCACGTCCGCCGTAGCTCCCGTTAGTGAGAGAGTCAGTTTCCAGTGATCATAGAAATCGGCACGGTGTTCAAATAATTCATTTCAAGACGTACATTTGGCCAGACCGTTCAACTCGGGATAGACTTCGTTGCACGACTATCTTCTTTCGTATCACCCTGAGTGGGGTCAGAAAGATTCACCAAGGACTGTCGTTGTTTAGCTTACCATCTGCCTCCGGGTTCATCGTCGATACCTGAGTAAGATCAACAAGTGTCTCCCCGACGAAGTCTGGATCGCGCAGATCATACCTATAGCCTCATAAAGCCCCCGGCCCTGACCCCATGGTGGAAATAGTGCTGTATGAATGTGGTTGCTCTGCGTGAGAAACAGGGAGGGAAATTAACGCCAAGATATGTCGCACATTCGTCAGAAGGGGGTCGCATTTGATACTCAGACGGAATTCTCTTGCGCTGCAAGCTCGTCGACGATACTAGAGAACTTTGTGCAGAGGCGATGTGGCGTCCCACGCATCGACGGTTTCTCGTTCTGGTTGACGCTTCGAGAAAATCTTGACCCTCCCCTCGTCACAACAAGACCGGCTCTCCAAAATTTTGATGTTCATGACTCCTTCAACAGTGTCAGCGACGGCACTTTGCACATAGGAAAATCCAGAAGATGCTGTCGTGCGCCGCGATCATGCAATGTGCTTGGAGGCGTCACGTTTGTCGTCGGACGTTGTATTGTAACGCTTGACATAGTGGTGCCACTGCAACTAACCGTGACGGGCTGAGTTCGGGCTTAGGGTGACTTGGAGTAGATTCGATCGTGCCAGAACGCGAAACTTGGTGCTTCTTTTCTCGCTCATTCCGCGCGTTTCTCGTTTGCTCGGGTTCGAGTCACATCTAAGCTGTGTCGAAAATTTGAACAAGAGAGCGAAACCACCTGGTTGTGCAACATACCGCCCATGTCCTGCGAGGATGTGATCGTGTGGGTGAGCAGAATTGTCTCGAGCTGACCAGAGCACAGATGGATTCCGCCTTCCATGACAGTGTTCGACACTTGGGCGTTAGCCCCTCACCAATTTGCCCAGTAACGCGGTTAGTGAGTATCATTGAAGGTGCGCTCATGGGAGAGGAGTGTGGCTGCGTTAATTCACGGCTCGGACTGGTCGGAACTATGTCGTGATTTCAGCCAGCGCGGTTCGATTCGTTCGGAGTTTCAACAGGAAATGCACCCACACCACAAAATGATCACCGGCAAGAGGACAAGAAGGTCTAGAGGTCATTCACTCGAGTGCCGCGCTTTTTGGCAGAGAGGGATAGATCACTCCTCAGTAGTGGCCACGAACGAATCTTTCCATGATGTAGGGACCCCATCAACCACCGAGCGATCATCAGATGGAAAGGGTTGAGCACTTGATCCTTTTTCCTGTCACGGCTGATGACCTTCATGCCGTTCCCTGCGACACTTTCCACGTTCTCCGTTTCTGACTACGTTTCCGTATTACCGGTGACACACTTATAAGTACGGAGGCGAGGGATTTCACCACCTTCATACTGATGGTTTGTCAGGAATGTGTAGAGGGCGTTAGTGCCGTCTACGCGGTGTGGATCACGACCGTCAGTTTGACCTTTACATTGATGGATGTGCTGAGGTAACTGAGTGCTGAAAGGAGCTACTGGGTACCATGAAATTACGATGGCATGTGTACTACAGGGTAAGAATAAGGCTTTATCGTTTTCCCCTCTTGTCATGTGGGTCTATTTCCTCTATGCACCGGACTGCCATGCCCTCGTACGATTGAGCCGGAACGCGACTACGTTGGGCTTCCGACTTGGTTTGTCTCGATTGTTCGCCTCGCTATGTTTTTATCCTCGCCGTGTCAACCAGTCAATATGTGACATCGCGTTTCTGAGGAACCGCAGCCGCTGAAAATTTTTATCGAATACCTGGCCACGGGTCTGTAACATTGACGCTCTGGTGCTCAGGGCACTCCTAAACGTTCGAATTCCCGGACTGCAGGTGTGCTACGCGCGGGATGCTGTAGTATCTCTTGGCGGACGATGGGTCCATGTGACGGATATCGATCCATCTCTTGTCCCCTCGTGGCTCCTCGCTACCGCTACACACCCGAACAGCCTATACCCATTCGTTGAGTTATCCGAGTCCCGTTCGGCGCCTCCCGTTACGACCCTCCACATCCCGTTGCCACTACGCATCTCACGACCGGACCGCGGCTCTGGCGGTCTCTCAAACACGTTACAGTCCAATGGAACCTACAGCGCGGTCGTATGCATGGACACCGATGTCTCAGTGGCCACATCCCATCCATTCAGTTGTTCTTTCTCCGGTCGAACAAGCCACTGTAAGTACTAGTGCTCGTGGAAGTCTGCTGCTTTAGCGTGTGGCAATCGCGCATTCACTATCCACAAAAACATCACCCAACATACTTTGATTCCAAAGTGATCGATTTTGATCGTTTGACAGAACTTTTGTAATTTGTCCATACCTTGATCCGCTTACAGGCGAATTGACGTGACGTGAGTTCCGATCAAGACACAAACACGATGGTATATTGGTGACACGAAAAATTTTAGTAGAGTGAAACGCGTTTCAACAAGGGCTCCCGAGTTTCGCTCGATGCGACTTGCTTGGCGTAGCAATTGCATGCGTACGAATATTTTTGCTTGCCAGGAAATGGGACGGTTACAAAACGAAGGCAGCGCCGACCAACGCAGCCGCAGAGGCAACGAAGATGCCGACAAGGGTCCCGAAAGAGATGGGAGCGGAGAGCGCCATGGCACTGCTCCTGCTCGTGCTCGTGCTCGAGGTAGTTGTCGTGGAGGTGGTCGAATGCGTGGTCGAGTGCGTGGTAGACGTGCTCGTGGATGTGCTCGTGGGGGTGGTCGCAGGGGTTGTAGACGTGCTCGTGGTAGACACGCCCGTGGTAGAGACACCCGTGGAAGCCCCCGTAAGTGTATCTGTGGATGTGTCCGTATCCGTATCCGTATCTGTATCCGTGGCTTCACTGGTAGCAGACGCACCACTGTTCGTCGGGGTTGGGGTCGGAGTCGGGGTCGGGGTGGCACTGCTGTTGGTGCTAACTGCAACAAAGATTGATTGGTCAAGAGAACGAGATGAGTGGACGGACTCCTGCTTACCGGAGGCGCAGGCTGATTGCTGGAATTGCGTCGCGCTCTGCACTATGTCTGCGGTGCAGTTCGCCTGGAGGCACGCCAGAGCGGCCTGTTGGAACGTCGTCGAGGTGCAGACGCAGGGTAGATCAGCACTGAAAGATAGTCAATAAAGCGTGACATAGAACTACTTGGAGGACATACAAGCTAGAGCAACCGGCGGTGGTGGCGGCAGGGGTCACACATTTGATGACGCAGGGGTCGAGATTCGAGGTAGTCTGCGCCGCGGAAGCGGTGGCACTGTTGGACTGAGCCTGCGCGAAGAGGGCACCGGCGATGACGACGACGAAAGCCTTGAGCATCATGATGAGAGCGAAATCTTAACTGTAGCATCCGCAAGACGTGGTATTTGAGGAAAAGGTCCAAACGCAGATCGCAATCGGAAACCAGGAACGCGATCGTCTCGGTCTTGGCCTGTCATAGGAATAGCTGTCTCCCGATCCGATCCTGGGCCAAGACGGGGCGAGTAGTTATTATTCCTTTGTTAACTGGGGGTTGCGACATGTGAGTTACAGTAGTGCAACGAGAGACAACTAGCAGTCGAATGTGTCTCCGCATTCTGCCAGGCTTTGAACGGCATTACCGAAAGACGCGTTCAAGTTTGGAGCGGCGTTCGGAACCACACGTTGCCGAGTCGCCACGCTCAGCATCCGAGTCCGCAGTCATCGCCGAATCTGCCGATTTCGGTGCTCAGACTGTGGCGCGGCCAGCAGTCACATAGTTATTGAGATGTGGTCGCTGTTCTTTTCTCCCAGTGCTCGGCGCTGAGCGGGGTAGACCCTGATTTCCGTGCCCGCCGACATCGAGACCAACAACTTCACACCCGCCAATCCTCCACTCTTTAGCGAATGTTCCTTCGTACGTTCATGACACAACCCTCTTCTTCACAGAAAATACGCACGCCGTTTGAGGACACGTGGCGCTCATGTTCCAACACCAACCTCGATTGATCGGAATCTGGTGGAACGTTCTTCAGGAGAGGCGTGAGATGACGCCACTTCCTTTTGCCAGGACAAGCTGGTCGACTAACGGAGAGGCAAGCCCGATGAGTCTGGGAACGATATGGAAGATTACGGTATGCCATACTGATACATCATCATTGTCACACCTGCTCCGCGCCATGGGCCATCACCTCGTCGTCGCCAGACGAGTCTGACTGACTTTTAGGATGGGTCAAGTTTGGATTCGAGACCATTGCGGCAGAAGGACGAGCTCGCGCCTGTCGAGGGGCCGTGTGAGTATGCACGTTCTGACTGTGTCGCAATCAATTTTCCATACCAGGTGGGTAAGGATGTTGCCAGTTGACTCCCTCATAACCCATACCCCCTCGGGATAGGCAAATGAGTACGGGTTTTGAGGGAGTATGGGTTTTCAATAAGGTCAGCCATTACAGCATGAAACTACTATCAATGAACCTCAAATGCATGCAACCCCCCAAATGCACAATTGTTTCCACAGCATGCAATTCTACCTAATTCTATTAAGAAACACCTGAGACATCTAGAGTATACTGTATTTTATCATACACAGCCTTTAGAATAATAAAAAATCTATTGTGGAAAGTGTAGAACACAGAAAAAGTTGTGTTGAATCAAAAGACACATTTTTAGTGCATTCCAGGCCAGATCTGCAACCAATCTGGTGCATCAAATGTAATGATTTGCTCCAGGCAGGCCCTATAGAGCTATTGGAAGGATTTGAAGATGTCAGAGTGTTGGTATATGATTGTGATGTGATGTTATTGAATGATTAATATTTGAGCATGACAAAATCCATGGATAGGGGTGTCACCTCAATGACCAAAATCATCCTCTGCTTTGGCCACCTTCAGCAGCTCTGTGCTTCACACCAAACAAATGGCAAGGGAAGCAAAAATACATTGAAAGTGCCACTCAATCTCATGTGATGAACTGGAGGATCACATTGTCAAAATATAACTCCTCTGCTCTCTGACCTTCTCTGAGGTTCATCTTCACAACTTTGAGGTTGGTGCACACCAAGTCCCTTAACTCCACTCTGGAGTGTCTTGGAGTTGACCACTTCACTAAGTAAGGTCCCATTTCTATCTTCAGATCTAATATATCCTATTCCAGACATTACATCAGAGTTACATTGAAGCTTATTGCTTGCATTTCTGTCCTTATTTAGGCACTTCATTTTATTCTTTTTCCCTCAGTTGTTCTGTTACACCACTGTGCAATAGCTGTGTCTGGGTATTTCTATTCCTCCATAGTGACACATTTTGTCACATATCCAGAAAGCCATTGAGTCCTATGGGCAGAATAAGTCACCCAATCTCCTCAGCACAGCCAAGAAATATGGCATTGCTTATAAGTACTCAACAGTGTGCAGAATGGCATATGGACTCACTCAAATATTAACAGACACTTGGAAAGAAACAAAGACTACCTGCAGATGCCCAGGAGATGATTCTCATTGAGTGGATTCAAATCCTTGGTGTAACTGGTCACCCAATTTTCAAGAAGACCATTTGCCCATTCATCTATGACCTCTGTGGCCAATATCCATTGAAGAATTGGCTCATGCATTTCCACTATCAGCATCCAGAGGTCAAGCTATGCCACCCATCTGGCATTGATCTAAAATATGCACAGATGTTCAACTACACTGTTGTGAAGATGCATTCATTTTTTAATTACAACCATGTAAATATCCTCCAGAACACTGTTTTCTTGCTTTTTGCTCTCATGTGCAAATATTGAGTATTGGAGTACATATGTTGGGCTGCTAATGCAGCTGCCATGCCATGAGTGACCTAGAGTGCTATTAATCTCCAGAAGTGAAGACTAGCAGGTCAGTAGTCCGAAGAAAGAAAGTGAAGGAATGATATGTTTGTCCCAGGGGAAATGTAGGATAGAGGAACATGAAAGGAAGACCACAGGGCTTACAGGAGGTAAAAGGGAATTCAACTGGAAGAGCTTCTAATGCTTTAGACATGGCTAATGTGCACAGGACTTGATTCTTCACAGAAAGAGTTGAGAATGAAGACAACCACACACATGACTGGATTGACAATGGAGATGAAGCACAGAACTTGAGACTGACTGATAGATGATAGAATGATATATGATGGTTGCACTGTGTGTAAAACACAAATTTTATAGTCTTGGCACACCTGAGACTCTAAAGAGCACAACTGGATTGAAAACTGGATTGTTGGATCAACATATCCAGTGACTGGATCAGTGAAATGAGATTGACCAGATGTACAAAAGAAAGCATCCAGTGTAGTAAAATTGAAGGTTTGATTTACCAACAGGTGATGAACAAGGACAGATTGGACTGGATATGAAACTGGATAACATAGGATTTGACAGATACAAGAACAGAAAACTACAGTATGACAACCTGTGATAAAATTGTGCATATTGTATGAATTTTGACCTTGCCATATTCATGCTATTCTAGTAGGACCAAAACATCATCTTTTTTTTTCTATGCTGACACAAGTTGATAGCTGAGGGTCTAAGCTAGATATTCAGGTAGATACAAAGAAATAAAATTGTGTAGTTGTGTTGCTATTCAAAAAACACCTAAAATTATGCATTTGGAGTGCATTGGCAGTAGTTGTTTTTGATGACATATAAAATACTATTATACCAGAGTTGCAAAATGTAAACACATGATGCCAGGAATGCACTTTCCTTTTAATAAATAAAACATGAAAAAAATCAGAGTAAGTAACTAGTTGGTGTGGGTAAAATTCTTTAAAATGAGAATTGAAGAACAAGTAGGTGTGCCAGAAAGATGTCCATGTTCACTAGTGTTGCCCAAATAGGACATTGGCTCCTATCTTTGGAGACAAGTGCAACTGTCCGTGGCACCTATGGGACTGCAGTCACATGATCACCTCATGTGATTGAACACACACAGGCTACCTGTCACACAAGAAGTGCAAGGTAGGGGGGAGAGCCCCCTATCGGGCCCATATGTCTGGAAGGATCCCAGCATAACCCACCCTAAGTGACTTTCACTAGGTCGGGTCTAGGGGCCAGGCTGGCGGCTGGTTACTCAAGTTATGCCATTTGCCGGGTAGCGTACTCCCACTTAGAGGTGAAAGTAGATGGTCATAGTCAACTGGGTGCAGTTAGGGCAGTGGTTAAGCCCTCTGATGAGACCTTTCACATGGTCGAAACTGCTGCCCATGCACCGGGGTTTGATCCCTACTGGTGCCGAATATTTGTGGCACATGTCACGTGACATGGACTTGGCTCTATCGACTATGTCCCTAGATCAGCCAGTAATCCATATGATTCTGCTTGCCTTGTCAATGATTTCTTTCAAACCTACTCTCAATGTGTGTATATACAGCCTTGCTTCACTGTGTATTTTGCCAAGCTAGACCTCCCTTTCATGTACCCCAACAGGTTTTACCTTCTCAGTCCCCTTAGTTTTTCTGACTCTTTGAGATGTTGTTGTGCTTTTGAGGCAATGCTATTTATCATGAGCCTCCTTGGACCTCTGTGATGACAGACCACTGAACTCTCAAACTTCCTTGACAGTAGATCATTGATATGAGCAAGGAGAATGCCTTGTTCACCTAGAATCACTAAATCTTTATTCTCATTAAATGATATGCCTGCCCTCCCTTGAATCTCTGAATCTGACCCACCTTAGAGGTTACACCTTGACTTCTACCCAAAGTAAGCATTACACCCACATCACTTTCCCTAATGTCCTTTCCTGCTGTTCCAATCTCATAATAAATGAAGAGGAATTAACTGTCTACCAGATTGCCTCTTTGTTAACCTTATTGACTTCTTTCTCACCAGCAAACTTGCCACCTTCTTGGCCTCTACCCTTTGATTCTTCAAGCTCTTCAAGCACAACAAGGAGAAGTTTTCCCTGCCTTTCATTCCCATCTCTTCATGTAGTCTTATATGAATGGTGTCCTCTTCTGCAAGGAATGAATTTGTATATTTTCCTCTAATAACCTCAATCACAAAATCTTCCTTCACCACCACAATCATGACACCACTGGTCACTTCAGCTTTTGCCAACTTATCTCCACCAAAATCTGGTAGCCTTCCCTCACACAATATGCCCAGAAATATATAGAAATCTGTGCTATTTGTCAGCAGAATAATGCAAACACACTTTACCAACTTCCTCTTACCCCAATTCACTGTTACTACCCAAACCCTGCTAGCAAATCTGCTGTGATTTGATTATGACTCTCCCCATTTCCTTTAGCTTTTATTTCCTGTTAGTTGTGGTTGAACACAGGCTTACTAAGGGAATATTTCTTTGCCTCATTAAGAAATTCATTACTACTGAGGGTATAGCCACACTCTTTTTCCATGAAGATTTTCCTTTGATTCAGTCTTTACAATGAGATTATCTCCAACCAAGGGCTTCATTTCACCTCATTCTTTGCCAAAGAACTTGGCAACCTTCTGAACTATGATCTCTTCCTGTCCACTGTCTATTATCTCCAATTTGATGGGAAAAATGAACATGTCAATCAAGAAATCAAAACATATCTCTGCATCTTCTGTAGTGCCAACACATATCAAATTTGCCCACAATCTCTGCCTCCACTCCATCACTAGCAAATTGCTGTTTTATCTCACAATGATTTATAAACCCCATTTACTAACCACCATCCTTTCCAGTTTGAATCTGCTCACAAACAACTCCTATCTGAAATCTCTCTCTTTCATGAGAGATGAAGAATATGCTATCCATAAACATTCTTTTATTTTATTCTTCAAAGAAGATAAAGTTTGACTAGAAGTCAGAAACCTCTGCCACACTGTTTTCAACCCCAAATTTGCACTGAAATAAAAAGGACCCTTTACCATCATCAAGGTATTGTCTCAAATAATCTACCAACTCTGACTTCCACAGGCTTGAAAGATACATCTCATTTCTCATGTTGTAAGGAGCTGTAGCTCCTTAGGTTCATATCTGGTCTATCCATGTCTGGTTGACTTTTCCTAGGTCATCTACAGTCTCTCTCAAGCATGCATTCAAGCTGCATACCATCTGTGTCCCATCTGTCATCAATCTGGTCCTGGTCCACCCTCTATCGTATGTATCCGGTCCATCCAGATCCGGTTTCCTCTCTTTTCTTTGAAGTACTTACCATTCCCCACCTGTTCATATTTCCTTTTTTTGGTTGTTGATGATCTGTCCCCACTGATAACAGGATGATGGACACTATCTTTAATTACGGGTACTTATGTCATGGCTAGACTAGCTGTCAGTCAAAAGTCAAGGGAAATGCCCTGACTATAAAATTTGTACCCTCCAAAATTGTGAACACCTTTTTCGACTCATCAGATTTCCATCTGACTTCTGTGGGACATTTTCCCTCATTGCTGTCCTCATCGTCCTCATCATTCTCCTCATGCTCAGTCCTCATCCTTGACCAGGTACTTTCGATCCAGTGAATGCTCACTACCGGATACACACCGGATCACTACTGGATACATGCCAGA